>OY783192.1:18417714-18725214 GCA_963678675.1 Xiphydria camelus | reverse complement strand
CTAAACCGTTCATCCGATTGCGATGAATGTTGGGAAATGGTTGGACGCATGCCCGCGAAGGTTTCTGAGTTAGTAAATCTTATACAGGGTGTTTAAAAAGTACCGGTACGAATGATTATTATGCCTTCCTAAACCGTTCATCCGATTGCGATGAAAATTTGGGGAACAGTTGGACGCATATCCGCGAAGGTTTCTGAGTTAGTAAATCTTATACAGGGTGTTCAAAAAGTCGAACTATACTTGACCTAAATTTGACCTCCGCTGACAATAAAGGTAACATGAAAAAAATGGTCAAGGATACATTTGAACGTGAAAAAAAATTAATTTGACCTCGATATAACCTTGAAGGTCATGGTCAAGGTCAAATCCAATATGACCATTGCGTAGCCCGGGAAAAATACTAAAAGTTTTGTATTAAAAATGTTAAACAATGGTGGACGGACAAAATCAATCCACAATCTACCCGTGCGAAGCCGGGACGGGCTGCTAGTTATATATAAATCTTGAACATGGCGATCTTAATTGATTTCAAATCTTTTTTGGAGAGTAGTTTACGTAGGTATCATTTTTTGTTGGCACTGAATGAACATGCCGCCTTTTTTTTTACAGAGAATCTGTTTTTGTGGGGGGTAGTATATTACAGGGAACACCATTTTTTCTAGAGAGAAAATCGGTGGCACAAAAAAATGCTAATGTCCCAGAAAAATCTTCCGAAAGAATCTTGTTGTTATTCTTAAAAACTACTTATTTACTTTTCCGACCAGAAGTGCTTTTTTGGTAATTGAGTTTTACGTCATTAACATAGTGTCGAACTCATAATACTGATAAAGCTGCGAGTGCCTGATGCGCCAAGAAATTCCAGTGTGATACATGTACAATTTTTTTGTAATTTTCACCCTCCAACAATTATTTGTGAATATGCATTTACATTTTTAAAATAATATGGTGTAATGGATGATAGTGCATGAATGTTGATAACATTTTAGTTTTTTTTGAAGTTTAATGACAAAACTGCTCGAAAAATTGAAAATTTTATTTCCACAAAAATTTATCGCAAGAATTTTTGCGAAAAATTTTTTCAGTACCGCGTGGTTGGTTTTGAATTAACTGAAACTCCCGAAAAGCATAATTTTTACGAGTCAAACATTTTTATAATTGTACTCCGTGAGTAAAATAGATGGAAATACTCATTATGAGGGATTTTTCGATTATTTTGGCCCCCGCGAACCCCTTGCAAAAATCTGCAAAAATTTTATAAAGTGTATTTCGGAATGGGCTATGCAATGGTGAAAAATGTGGGTTGGCGTCGCGATGGGAACCAAAAAAAATAGCGTGCAAAAATTTTCACAATTTTTTTTCGCGAATTTTGATTCGGAAAAATTGCAAAAGAATTCAGAATGTGTATCATGATGATGAAAAATACTGTGAATTTTTTCAGACTTTTCTGATGATTAGTTTTGGTTAAAAAGCCAAAAAATGAAAATTACAAAATCCGCCATTACAAATTCAATATGGCGGATAATGGTCCGAAACTTTGGCAAAAATATACTTAGGCCGAGTACTTTTGAAAAGTTGATTCGAAATTTAAATCGGCTCTGGGGCCGTCCTCACATGGAAACCCGGCCATGCCCTTTGTCTCGTTTAGTGCAAATTTAGTCTACTTTAATAACGTATACGATAACTTTTAACAATGATCCGGAAGGCTTCCGAGAGGTCGAAAACTCGGATTTGTCACTACCACTTCATCAGATACAACATATCAGAACTATAATACCTCATTTCATGCAAGGCAACACCCTTTTTTTAGTACGATTTCCATGGAATAGTACGCTTGGTTTTTAAACATACAGTTGACACACTTAATTTTCCTTGCTGTACATTCTCTAACACTGTGGTTTCCTGCACATTTGTAGCAGGATTCTTCTCTGTTGCAGTTTTTCGCTATATGATAATAGCTCCAGCACTTGTAGCATCGCTTAACTTTGAAGCGATTGTAGACCGGACATTTTTTCCACCCCACGCTGAGCTTCCCCTTGTTCAGCAGTTCTACGTGTGTTGCTTCATCCACTTCCACTACTACTGAGCCTTCACTCGTTCCTCTTCTATCCCGTTCTTGTTCTCTTCCTTTGATTAGCCTTTTCATAATCTTCATCTCCCTTCCTTCGATTTCTTCTATCCCGTTCTGCACTTTTATTGTGTCAACTACCCAGGTAGCACACTGACGTTAGAATAATGTCTCAGACGTCATTTTTTGATCAGTATAGGGTTTCAGACGTCAGTTGTCGTAATATTAACGTCACAGGGACGTCATATTTACGACGTACCTTGGACGTCAAAATTTTACGTCTTTTTGACGGAACTTTTCCGTCATTTTTAATGACGAACGAGACTTAGAAAAATTTCGGTCTCCTGCATATATAGGGACTTTAAAATTGATTTGTGAATAAATGGACAAAAATTGTAATTTGCTCAATTCATTTCGAGTCTCCAGAGTATTGTGAGCAAGTTCTAAACTATACTGTTTATTAAACAGCACAGATTATTAAAGTAAATGAAAGACAATCAATTAATGTAGGATGAATAAACATTCATATAATTATTTATTTATTTATAATTATGTATAATTATTTATTTATTTATATTTATTTATTATTTATTTCTTGCATAGACGGAAATTGATATTAATATCAATTTGTGTCTATGCAAGAATATTTGTCAAAAGATACAATCATAAATTTAGAAAAATGTTGAGAAAAGAATAATACAATTATAAAATCTTATTTATTCAAGCTTTTTCTTATTGACAGGAAAAGCAATATACATTTATTCATCAAACTTCATATGAACACCAATAGTAATAAGATTCTTAACCACAGGAGCGTGCAGCAGATGAGGACTCGTGGACACCGACCGATCAACGAAGTTAAGCAGCGAAAAGTGCGGACACTCTCTAGTTGGATGGGTGACCGCTCGAGATGAAAAGATATACATCAGACCTAACCTTTTAGAACCGTCATTTTTTACGTCATCACAATGTACGGTAGAACGTCATTATGACGTGATTTTTCTGACGTCGTGTGGATGTGCAATTAAGCCGTCTTTGCGACGTTAAAATAACGTCATATTTTTCGTCATCTGACGTCAGAACTGACCTTCAAAAAACGTCATTTCGACGTTAGTGTGCTACCTGGATAGCTTATCATCAGGTAGTTTTAATTCCTCTTCCTCTGTGTTGACAATTTTTATCTTCGGTCTTGATTGCGTTGACTCAGCAACTTTGAAGTTCTCACCCATACTATCTTGTACTGCCGTCTTCAGTACTTGCATCTCTTCTCCCGTCTCACAGCCCAAAATTACAGTTCTCTTACTGCCCTTCTTCAGTTTTGTTATTCCAACTCTCATATTTTTTATGTCTATCTTTTCTTTCATCACCTTTTTGGTGGTTTCACTCTCCTGCTCGACGTTAGGTTTGATAGTTATAATAATCTTCTTTTTCTTTGCTTTCTCTGCTGCACTGTAGCTCCCTTTTACCTGTCTTGGTACGCTCATACTTCCATCTTGTATCAGCCACTTCAATTCTTCTATTTCTTGCTTTATCTTTTCCATTGCTCCCGCTACTGTCTTTTCAATTATTTTCTTAACTTCATTTCTGCATGCGACTTCTTCCCTCATTGATCTCACTGTTTTTACCAGCCAGTCTATCTTCATATCAACAGTTGTTGATGCGCTCGAAATTTTGCCTCCACTAGTTGATCCAGTTGAATCCAGCCTCTCTCTGCTGTACCCCCCTGCCACTGGCATCAAGAGCTTCATAGGTTCTGAAACTTCAGCCATGAATTTCTCTATCGTACCCTTACATGGGACGAATTCCTGATTCCTGCCATAAACTCGATGTTTGCCCGTACATCCTGGGTGGTAAAACATCTTCGGACAGGCGTTGCATCTTACTTGATTTCTTATCACTTTTTTACACGCTGAGCATCTACCGTACGTCCGGCTCTGTACTGGCCGGTTTGAAAGTTACCTTCGGGCAGGCTTGGTCGGTACTTGAGTCATTTAATACCGGTAGGGTCGAGTTGGTAGTTAGAGTTGGTGTCAATTCGGGAGATCGAAGCGTCTAATCTCGAAATTGTGAATTTGTGAATAATGGAAATTACTCACCGTTATTCACAAATTCACGATTTTGAGGTTAGACGCTTCGATCTCCCAAAATGACACCAACTCTAACTACCGACTCGAGTTCTACCGATAAAAAATGACTTGAGTACCGACCAAGCCTATCCGAAGGTAACTTTCAAACTGGCTAGTCTAGTAAAACCTCGTTTATCGCAACTCTCACTTATTGCAAGTCTCACTTATTGCAAGGCAGAAGTCTCGTTTATTGCAATCCCTTCGTCTCCCACCGCGCATGGTAGTTGCAACACTTCCGACTTTCACCGCGCACGTTGACCAATTACGAGCGACCGGTGCGAAATCATCTTGAGTCGAGAAGCGGAGTGGGGGCCCCTCTCGAGTTGCGATAAACGAGAGGCATACGATTCGAGGGGCTTGCAATAGACGAGGTTTTACTGTATAGAGCCTGACATACGGTGTACTCATCGTTATCGCCCGTACTGTCCATGACTACCCTGCACTGTCAACTTACCGATAGAGCATACCGACCAAAACGTATACTAAGTTACTTTCAAATTTCACCGATTTCACCGCTAGCCGTGCCAGCGATAATGGCCGAACACACGGCACTCAACAGGCAACAAAACTGACAATCACAATTATGCCGATAGCACCACAATTCCGACAGCTATCACTTTCTCCGATAGATAAAAATGTTCATCACGAGAAGACGAGAGAGAGAGAGGGAGAGAATGAATGAATGAATGATATTTATTTAGCTTTCTCAGCTGTTTCTTTACATAACTTAGAATATGATAGAGTATCTTAAATACTACATAGGTGTATGGTAGACATAATATATTCTCTTAACATTCTCTTAAATACTGTGAGCCTATCACACTGCTTCAGTTCTATCGGTATAGCACTGTACATTGATATACCTTCGTGGAATATACTCTTTTGCGCACTTCTTATTTTCCTACGTTGTATTGCCACATTTCCTGCTCATCTTGTTTTTCTTTCACTTATCTCTTCTACTAATAAAATATTTCCCCTAAGTTGTTCAGGCAATATTCCTTGTATTATTTTGTAAATAAAAATACATGTATTGTAATACATTCTCTGGTTCACAGACATAAACTGCAATGCTTGCAATATACTTTCCACTTTCGTATATCTGTCACATTGTAATATGACTCATCGCTCGATTTTGTGCTACCGTAGCGCGGGGTTACTTTGCAACGGTTTTTGGTATTTTTTGCATCTCTTTTGCTTAGTTTTGAGTAAAATAATTTAATATTCAAGTATGTGGTATTTCCAAGTTTTTTCTATACATTTCACTTCAAACCTGCATCAAAAATGAATAAATAATATTTTTTTTTTGTTTTTGAAAAGTGTGCAAAGTTACCTCGATATCGGGGATAAATTGCACGCACCTTTAAATGAGCGTAGAAGCCAAACAT
Source organism: Xiphydria camelus (assembly GCA_963678675.1). Lineage (NCBI taxonomy): Eukaryota > Metazoa > Arthropoda > Insecta > Hymenoptera > Xiphydriidae > Xiphydria > Xiphydria camelus. The sequence goes on along the minus strand of OY783192.1, from coordinate 18,719,638 downwards.
AACGGTTATATGGGTTTCTTTGCACATCCCAAACCATTATCTTACCGGCCAAGGTATTAGGAATGAAAAAAGTAAAAAAAAAATATTATTATAATATTAAATATTATCTGCACACTAAACATAACCTAACAGACAAGGGCATGCGCACGCGATACATCCAATGTTGCCAATATTCAAATGAAAAATATTATTTCAGGGAATTACTTAGGTGTGCAAAGTTACCAACCTTGTGCAAAGTAACCCCGCGCTACGGTACTTGCAGTTTCGTACACTGGGTTATACCCATCGCTGTTAATAGTGTCGCACAATACTCAAAATGTGGTGCTATATAATAGATTTATAGACAGTGCATCTCGCATATTCCGATATGCCTCCGCCAATTCTATTAAAAAAACCTATTTTTCCCCTATTTTTTAAAGCATATAATCACATTGTTCTTCAAACCGGAGTTTACTATCTATAATTATACCAAGATATTTCGTGCTTTCTACGCGTTCAATTTCCATGCCATCTGAACATTTTAATATAGTATTTCTTCTTTATTCTTTTCTTATACTTCTAATTATCATATATATTTTGTCTTGCTCCCGTTCATTTTTAATTTATTCAAATTCATCCATTCTTTTACTGTTGGTAATACTCTGTTCAACTTCTTTTCCACTTCTTCATTGTCTTCCTTTTACATATATTAAAGTATCATCCGCAAACATTTTAATATTACATTCTTCAGGACAAATTTGAACTATATCATTTATGTACATAGTAAACAACAAAGGTGTCACAGTACTGACCCTTGTGGGACACCGTATTTTGTCATAATTTTCTTTGACCACTGATTATTAAATATAACTTGTTGCATTCTATTGCTTAAGTACGACTTTAACCATTCAAATACCGTTCCTCTCTTATTCCATGTCGATATAATTTCCCCAATAATCTATCTCTATCGACTGTCTCGAATGCTCGCGTTAGATCTAAAAAGATTACTCCTATAATTTCTCCCTCGTCAATTAATACTTTCCAATCATCAATAGGAGGGGGGGTGGGGGGATTGATTGATTGATGAAAGATGATGATGATGTTGTTTATTATTCAAAGTAGAACAAATAATATGTGCTCTTGGCAGAGCTCAGTGTACAAGCATGAGTAAGTCCTATAAATACTAAATACTAAGCTATGCTAATTACTAAATTCTAAAAAGACAAAAAAATGCTAGTAATAGTTGGGCATAAGATACAATTCAATTTAAGCAAGAGCATGTGAGGTAAAGCAGGTAAAAATAATAATGTAGATTGATATTAAATGTAAATAGGAGTCGAGTTTTCCGAGTTGAATAGCCACTGTTTGGTTCTTGCTTTAAAAGCGCTGGGTGTGGAGACTTCAATAATGTCCGGCGGTAAGGTGTTCCATAAGTATGGAGCAGATACCGCGAAGGGCGACTTAAAGGCCTCAGTCCTATGCACGGGTATGGTGAGGGAGCGATGATGTCCAGTCCGACTTGAGGATCTATGTGAGCTGTATGATAGTAGTTCAGAAAGGAACAGTGCCCGATTTGTAGAGATAGTGTTATAAGTAAGCGTGGCGAGGAACAATTTCCTTCGAGACTCGATTGTAAGCCAACCAAGTTCACGGCGGTTGACTAATGTGGGTATCACGCGGTAATCCAAAAATATAGCGAATCCCTTTATTAACTAGTCGTTGGAGCTTGAGATTGAGAACAGTTCCAGCACCATTTAGAGCAATCGTACAGTAGTCTAAGTGAGGTAAGATTAAAGCGCTCTCTGACCAGGATTTTTCAAAGGCTAAAGTTGGTGTAAGGTCGGAGTCGATGCAGTTGATAGTAGGATCGATTGATTTTTGCAGTGACAAAGCGGACATGCTCTTTAAAGTTGAGTTTGGAGTCGATAATCAATCCTAGATTCCTCACCGAGTTGACGAGCGGGATATTAATACCATTGGATCCAAGTGGTGGAAGACTGCCGGAATTGATGGAGTTGATGTAACGCTCATTTTGTTAAGGATGATCGCTTTAGTCTTGCCAAGATTGAGTTTGAGAAGTTTGTTGTGAGCCCAGCGGTCAATACGGAGTATATCTTCGTTGAGTTTGGCTATACATGAGTTTAGTTCGTGAGGAGGACAATTCAGATACATTTGCAGATCATCGGCGTATAGCAGGCGTTTAGCGTTTATGATGCTGCTCCCTATATCGTTGATAAATAACGAGAATAAGAGCGGCCCCAGCACTGAACCTTGAGGGACTCCAGCATTAGTATGCTGCCAACTAGTGAGAGCGCTATCGGATATTTTGATGGCTTGAGATCTGCCCTGGAGATAAGACATGAACCACTCAATAGTCCGCTGGGCAAAGCCCACTCGTTGGAGTTTGAGGGCCAGTATACTGTGCGATACAGTATCGAAGGCCTTTGAAAAGTCGAACAGCACTAAAACAGTGATCTGACGACGTTCCATATTGTGCCTGATATCGTTTATAAGTTTTACAAGAGCTGACTGAGTGCTGTGCCCTGACCGAAAACCACATTGGTATGGATCGAGGAGTGTGTTTTGGTTCAAGTAGGTGACTACTTGGTTGTAGATAACCTTTTCAAATATCTTGCTAAGTGTGGGTAGTAGAGAGATAGGACGGTAGTCGTTCACGGTGGACGGCACAGGGATTTTATTGATAGGCATTATAACCGCTTTTTTCCAGGCGGAGGGGAAGCAACAGTCGCGAATTGATTTATTAAATATCGCCAGACAAACGACGGTGAGGATATGGCGTAGACTGCGTATTAGTTTGAGGTTTACCCCGTCTGCGCCCTGAGCATTGGAATGAGAGCAGTCTATAGCTTTTTCAATCTCGAGTTCGCAGACGGAAGTTAATTCCAGCGGCGGATTCTTTAGAGGTACGGTTGGCAGGTCAAGTGTAGCGGTTTCTGAATTAGGTTCAGTTGTGATTGTCGATATTTTGGCAAAGGAAAGATTCAATGTTTCGGCCGGGACTGCAAGGGGAGGAGTGCTCGCTGACTTAATGAGCCCGAGTTTACGTAGTTCTTGCCATGTATCAGTCATGGAGAGACCCTGGAGGCGTGATTTGTAGTAGTTTATCCTGGCATCAGCTAGTTCAGTGAGCCATTGCTTGCGTTTTAGCCTGTATTCAACAAAATCCTTTTTCCTTCTGTTTCTTCTCCAGCGCCTGTAGACAGTTCGAGTGACTTTTTCGGCATTTTTCAGCTCAGGTATCACCCATTGAGCATGAGAGGTAGAGTTAACCCTAGTTTTAGTGATGGGCGCGACGCGATCGATTACAGGCAAAAATCGTTGGTAGAAGTTATCAAGTGCAGCATCTGTAGAGGGCGCCCGATCCACCACCAATGTCCAGTCGATGGAATTAAGTTCTTCTTCAGCCTCCTAAATGTGGTTTAGTTTACGAGTAGAGATGAACTTAGTCTCAGGAAGAAGTCGATGAGTCTCAATCGCAACGTGAATTAGATGATGACCTGCTCCCAATGGCACATCAGATTTTCCGTATGACAAGACCTTATCGGATTCGTCAACAAGACAAAGATCTAGCCAAGTTGAGGAAGTTTCAGTGACATGCGTAAAACCATGATTGACCAGAGTGAGGGAGTTGTCTCGCAGCAGTGATCTGATATATTGTGTATCGAAGTTGTTGGACAGCTGATCGGCATTGAAGTCCCCAAGGATTATTTTGTGGCTGTAACCCTCCATAGCATCGGCGATAATGAGTCCAAGGTCTCGTGGGAAGGTGAATGGTGCATGGGGCGGACGGTAGACAACTGCTACAAACACAGATACCATATGTGATCCGCTGACTTCACAGCATAGATACTCAGGAGTACCGGGTTTGCCTGTCCACGTCGCGTCAGACATGGAGATAACCTTGACCGACAGTGACTCGTGGATGTAAAGTCCGACTCCACCTCCATTAACATTTCTATCATTGCGTATGAGATTGAACCCAGAGAGAGCCACGGTAGAGGACGGGATTTTTCCAGCAAGCCAGGTTTCCGTGACAGCAATCAGTTGGTACTGGGGGTTGTTGTCGAGATGGTACTTCAGTATATCGAGATGCGTACGGAGAGAGTTGACGTTAAGGCAGCAGGCTCGAAAACTGTCTTGGTTTTTGTCATTAGGATGATGCTGTGATGCGTGGACAGGCTTAGTAAGTCAGATGGGCTGAGAGGAGTAAAGGCTGATTAATTTAGGCAAATCGTCTTTGATGAAATCGTGTGTATGAGTCCTCCGTCAGATTTTTTGGCTAGTATTGCTCCAGAAGTTCACCATATATATTTAAACCCAGCCACCTTAAGAGTGGTCTTAGCTTCAGCAAGTAAGCGATAAGTGTGTCCAGGCATCATCTCGTTGAGGTTTACTGTAGAATTAACGGAGTGCTTAGATGAGTTAAGGGTGACACCTTGACTAGTCATATATTCGTTAAGTTGGGAAAGTTTGAGTGCTCCAAATTTCCGTGTTTAGGAGTAATAATTCTTTTCACTAGAAGATTATCTTTGCAAACAACAGCGAATGAAATTCGTGACGGCACAGTAGCTTCCACTTGGTCTAGTGTGTTGGTTGCCTGGAGCATTTGAGGCTTGCAGAGTAGTCTAGTGCTCGTGATGTCGCCCTCAGTGGTTTGAATCTTGAGTAAACCCAGAATGGCTTGAAAAAGTTGGGGGGCCGTCTCTTGTGTGACTGCGCTAGCAGGGATACCTGAGACCACCAGCTCCTGATTGGTTGAATGACTGGCAAGAGTGCGCTGGGTTGACAGCGTGTTGGAGTTGGCGGCAGCAGTGAGTTGCTCAGGAGTTGGGCTAACAGTAGATGGTCCAGGGGTTAAAGCCATTGTAGTCGCCATGGCGTTCAAACGCGCTTCAAAGCTTTCCAGGGCTTGTCTAAAGTCAGCACCCTCTTGCGTTAGTTTATTTGTCGTGGTTTCCAGTTGTTCAGTGGTTATCTTCAGGGCAGACACATCGGTTACAACCGACTCTAAGGCTGTACGCATAGCGGGAAGATCCTGCAGGACCTTAAATATCCGGTCTTGACCTTTGCTGAGTACGTCGAATCACTCCATCATGGCATTATGAGTAGCAGAGGTCCGAGTTTCGCGAGTATCTTTCTTGACCGCGTTGGCTTTATCTAATTTCGAGGCCTCCTCAGACTCATAGCTGGGCTTAGTACGATTACGACTCGAATCGGATGAAGATAGTGAGGACCCAGGGTTAGTGGGAGAATTGAGACGAAGAGGTCTACGTGTTCGGTCCGCCATAGTTTAAATGACAATGTAAGAGCGTTTTAGGGAATGGTAACTTTGAAGTCGAGACGAGTGAGAGATAGGGAGAAAGTCGAGGAGAAAGTACTAGTTCCAAGCGAGTAACCCAGGCGGTGGTACTGGGTAATTCCATGAGTGGATAAGGCAGAAGGTCGAGGAGAAAGTCAGGGGAGAAGCGGGCATGCGCGGTCACTCAGAGAGATAGCAAATAGTCTAACCTCCAAGCCAGAGACGCCAGTGATAAACCAGCTAGGCGCTTAGCTACGGGCTTCCACAGGAAAGAAAATCACACTAGAGAGAAGCCCGCGAGAAATAGCGTGTGGAAGTAGGTAGCAGAAAGCGTCTATGTGCGAAATAATGCAGAGAAGTTAGAGAAGTACGGAGACACAGAGACACACCACGCTGTACTCACGCGGCCAGAGAGAAAGAGAGAGAGAGAGAGAGAGAGACTGATTGACTGATTGATAAAAATGTTTATTGCTCAGGGTTGAACAAAAATTGTGTCCGGGGACACAGCGAACAAGCATGAAAGTAGATTGTACAAACAATTGGTAAGGTAAATAGTTAAGCGAGGTTGGTCTGTCCTAGGCGAGAGAAGTGGTACAAGCAATAATAATTAACAAGCAAAGTGAGCATGTAAGGATCAGACCAGGCAGCTAAAGTATACAAGTAGTGTATAAATGTGAGCTCTCTCTGCTGTCACTCCGAGTGGTGGGGCCGAATCAGTTAGTGCGCATCTCCTCGGTGGTTAGCCATTGCTTTGATTTGGACTTGAAGCTGGGCAGGCTGGTAGTCTTCACTAACTCCTGGGGGAAAGAATTCCACAGATGGGGCAGCTACAGCGAAGGCTGATTTGAACGTTTCAGTTCGATGGACTGGTACAACGAAGGTTGAGCTGTGTGCGACTCTGCTTGTCGGTCTTATGGCGAGGGCATTGAGGAGATCAGCCAAGTACTCAGGTTGCCTCTTGTAGATAGCATTATGGGTGAGAGTATGTAGTTGCTCTTTTCTGCGGCTACTGACACTTAGCCAAGCTCTTTCCTGTACGAGCTAATAGAAACATCACGAGGAAGTTCATATACATAGCGGATGCCTTTATTGAGAAGCCGTTGCAGCTTTAAATTCAACACAGCTCCAGCTCCATTTAGGACAGCAGCGCAGTAGTCAATGTGTGGCAAGGCCAGGGCCATGACCAGGGATTTCCGAAGGTGAAAGTCAGTATACGGTCTCAGTTGCTGGAGTTGGTAGTAAACCCTGTCGATACTCGACGTGATGCGCCTCACCTGCTCTTTAAAGGAAAGCTTGGAGTCAAGAGTGACACCAAGGTTTATTGCACTGGATACAAGCGGAATCAGTATCCCACCATGACCTAGTGGAGTAAGTGGTCTTGAATAAATGGTGTTAATGAATTGGTTGTTACTCACGACTATGGCCTTGGTCTTACTGAGATTAAGCTGAAGTAGGTTGACGCGAGCCCAGTGTTGGATGTTGCCAATGTCCTCATTCAATATCTCAATGCAAGAATCAATTTCATTTGTTGCACAACTCAGGTAGATTTGCAAGTCATCCGCATAAAGTAGACGTTTAGCACTTTTGATGACAGAGCCAATGTCATTAATAAAAAGCGAGAAAAGCAGAGGCCCCAAAACGGATCCTCTTGGGGTACCCCGGTGTTGGTATCCTCCCAGGTGGTGGTAAGCATCTGAGGTTTTGATGGCTTGTTTTCTACCTGTGAGGTAGAACTTGATCCATAATAATGTTCTCTCCGAGAGCCCAAGCCGCTGTAGTTTGATTAAGAGCAGGTCGTGGGAGACAGTATCGAAGGCCTTGGTAAAATCGAAAAGAACGAGCACTGTGACTTGTCTACGATCGCTGTTGTTTTTGATATCATTGAAAAGTTTAACCAGTGCTGTTTGCGTACTGTGCCCCTGGCGGAAGCCACATTGAAATGAGTCGAGGAGAGAGTGCCGAGTGATGTAGGTAGTGATTTGATCCGAGATAATTTTTTCAAAGATTTTACTCATTAAAGGCAGGAGAGCGATGGACCTGTAGTCATTGGCTGTGTGTGGTTATAGAATTTTGTTGATTGGCATAATGATAGATTTTTTCCAGGCAACAGGGAAGTTGCAATCTCGGATTGATCGGTTGAAGAACTCTACACAGAAGGCCCTGATATCGTTGAAAACACCATTTACAAGTTTCAAGTTGATCCCATCAACCCCTTGGGCGTTTGAGCGGATTAGCTTTAAGGTTTTGGTAACGTCATACATGCTGATGGGTGAGAACTCGAGTTTTGGCCGACCAGGCTCCACCATTCCAGTTATGGGTGCTTGGCCGGTCCTGGAGATGCTCACAAAGAGTGCAGGTTTATTGCTTCTGGTGAGACAGCAAGCAGAGGTGAGCTCCGAGGTCTGATGAGTCAGAGATTGCGCAATTCATTCCATGTTGCAGCTTGTGAGAGGCCTTGGAGTCGTGTTTTGTAGTACGAGGTTCTCGCATTCTCAAGTTGACTGCGCCATAAGTCACGTTGACGCCTGTATTCGAGTAGGTCACATTTATAACGGTTCCGTCTCCAGCGCCGGTATATGTTGCGCATAGATTTCTCACTGCTTCTCAGGTCGTTGGTTAGCTACGGAGCATGTTTGATATCATTGACCCTAATGCGAACGATTGGCGCAACTTGGTCAACAGCAGTAAAAAATGTATCATAGAAATTGTCCAGAGCAATGTCCGTTTAGTGTGCATCATCCACTAGAATTTTCCAGTCAATAGCAGCTAGCGTTTCATCGGCTACAGAGGTGTTATTAAGTTTTCTGGTGTGAATGTACTTGGCTTCAGGTTGAATCCCATGTATGGCGATTTCGACGAAAATTAGGTGATGGCCATCGCCAAGCGGAGTGTGAGATTTGATATAGCCCAGAACAACATCCGAATCATCAGTTATACACAGGTCAAGCCAAGTTGACGATTTTTCTGTGACGTGAGTGAAGCCATGGTTAACCAGACAGAGTGAGTTGTCCTTCAAGAGAGACCTGATATATTGGGCATCGGCATTATCCGAAAGTTGATCGGCATTGAAATCACCTAGTATTAGCTTGTGGCTGTAGCCCTCCATTGCTCCCACAAGCTCTAATCCAAGGTCGCGAGGGGCAGTGAAGTGTGCATGAGGCGGTCTGTAGACTACGGCAGCAAAGATTGGTGGAGATTGTGACTCAATGATCTCACACATGATGAATTCAGGGATTCCAGGCTTGCTTGACCAGGTGGAGTCGGATATTAAGATTATTTTGGTTGATAGGGATTCGTGTACGTAAAGGCCAACCCCGCCACCTTTAGTATTCCGATCGTTTCGGTGGAATATATAACCAGGGATAGCTACAGTGACTGACGGAATGGAGCTGGACATCCAGGTTTCAGTTACAGCGATGATGTGATAATCCGGGCTGGTCGGAAGATGCGACTTTAAAGCATCAAGATGTGAACGAAGCGAATTTGTGTTTAAGCAGCATGCCCGTAATCTACTTACTTTGCCTCGGTGTAGGGTGGTACTAGATTGTTTGCTCAGTCCTGAGCTTGATTGTTAATTTGTATACTGTCCATAGAGGCTGACAAGCTTCTGTATGTCATCAGGGGACATGATGGTGTGTATTAGACCACCATTCGCTTTCTTGGCCATAATTGACCCCGCAGAGCTCCAGACATATCTGAACTCAGCCTGCCTGAGTGTAGATTTTGCCTGGTTTAGTAGCCGATAAATGTGCCCAGGAAGCATCTCATTTATGTTGATGGTTGAGTCGCCAGTCAGTACAGAGAGAGAGAGAGAGAGAGAGGGGGGGGCAAATCGCATTGATTAACAAGAAAGTCTTTTAGTTGCGAATATTTTAAGATGCCATGCTTACGCTTGGCCGAGATGATTTTGCTCACTATTCCAGCATTTTTACAGATGAATGCAAACGGTATTTTTGATTGCGTGTCAGATCCAGAGTTAGTATTGGTGATGGTGGAGTCAGCTGATTGCGGCTTACAAGGAGCCTTATGGAGCAGATATCATCTACAGCCAGCTCAAGTTTGAGCAGGCTGAGGATCCCTCTGAGAAGCGTGTGAATTGACTCATTTGACAGTCCGTTTGTGGGGGCTCCAGTTATAACGAGCTCAGTTTTGGCCATTTGTTTCGATAAGACACGATGGGTGTGCATCGTGCTGGCATTAGCGGCAGCTGTTAGTAGATCAAAGGAAGGCAAACTTGCTGAGGGTTCAGCAGATCCAGAGTTAGAACTCGGAATTGAATGGACATCGAAACGAGCCTCAAATTTCCTTACTTCCTGCCTGATATCAGCGTTCTCTTGCCGCAGATCAGCGGTCTCAGCCTTCAGCGAGTTGATTTCCCCACAGACAGCGTCCAGTTTACCATCAATTGAGGGCAGCCTAGCACTTGCAATGCCCTCAAGCCTATTGACGACATCGAAAATTGTAGAGTTAGGGATACTCTCTGTTTGCTTTGGTTGTGGTCCTATAGGTTCACTAGGTACCGCCTTGTTCCTGCTCGAGGATCTAGTCGAAGCTTTATCGGATTTATCATCCATAGTTCAGGGATACGTAGTATCGCGACTGTCGTGGGCCACCGTGGCGTTTCAAAAACTAACGGTAGAGGCGTTCCAAAGTGGCAGTAGAAGCGTTCCAAGAGCTAACCTCAATCCAATGTCGATCGATGGGAAAAACCAAACCAGAAATCACACACCGCCTCCCAAGCCAAATCAACTCAGACAGGATACAATTTGCTATAAGGCGCATGCAATGGAACTGCGACAAAAGTGCCCGTGGGCCTACAAGAGCAGAAAAAACGGACACAAGCAAGAGAGAAAACTAGTACGTACTAGAAACGAGAGAGAGAGAGAGAGAGAGAGAGAGAGAGAGAGAGAGACGCGCATTCGATAAATATTCGCTAATCGTGATCCTTCGCGTAGTGTGTGGGACCTCTACTGCGCCAAACATTCGGCATTCGCCCACTGTCCGCGGCCTTATCGGTAAACTTCGGGCTCATTCACCTCCGCTCCCACATTTGCTGAATGCACGCATTGTCTAGGACCGGCCTAGTACGCACGGTCGAGAGTGCTCTAGTGGGGCACGGCCGAGAGCGCTAGAGTGGGGTACGCACGAGACTGTCTTAAAATTTCGTGACGCTGGCTCGTCGAAAACCTAGAAACCTTCTCCCATACATACATAACATTTTCAATATTAAAACATCGGCGTTATTTTATAAAACGAACAATTTTCTTACTAAAATATATAAATAGTATCTAAAATGCTACCATTTCTGCATGACGGATATAGACGTCAAACATAGCTAATTGGTACCTAAAATATTAGTGAATTGAAATAAATAAGCATAGGGCGATCCACTGTGTTTGTGTTTAAAACTTGCGTTCAACCACGTGCTTTGTTCATTTGACCGATTTGAATAAAGAACATGACTCTTATAAATGAGACTTGAGTGGCTTTAAGTTCGCGTTCGACTACGCGTTTTGTGCATTAATCTGGATGTATGCTGATGAGTTCGAATAGCGTGACACAGAGAAGGTAAACTAAACGATTGTCTTGTTCAGAAATTCTACACCCAGGGTTATGAATTCTGACACTTGGACATTTTCTGCCTCAATTTTTAAATTAAATTCATTTGAGCAGTAAACATAATAAATTAAATTTAAGATCATTCATTGGATACGTTCTAAATAAAATATTATCTGGAACATTTAATTAGTAGCACATCGATTTAAAACCTAGTTTTAAAAATTCTCCTTGCAACAGAATCTGGTATATATAGAATTATAGCCCTATTTTTATATTATACAATGTTATATTGTTGAAAATAGGTACCTATTATATCACACATCCATGAGTTGATGCCAAAGTATTCTTTTGGTCTGTCCCAGAATACTGCTTAGCCACGTCGAGGGAAATCCAAATCGCCATAACATTCTTAGTGAATTTCACTACAGTTTTGCCACCAATATCTGCAACTACTCTGGCCTAATAATGTACGATAATTGATTGTAAATTAAGTAAAGTATGTAAAACGGGAGAGCGTAAACTTTACTTTCGCCATTATGAGTACGACTTTATGACGTAGCGTTTCGGTGAGGGCCCTCGGTGCCTTCCGCTACGCCACGATCAAGCGGCTACGCTGCCGCCCGCACAACGACGGAACGATGGGCGCCAGGCGGGTCACGATCCCGCCACTCAGGGAAACGAACGCGGTCCCTGAAAACGGACGAGAACCGGGGGATCGGAAACGGTCCGATCTCCGTCGGGCTCGGCTACTTCTAGCAGATGGTAGAGGGGCGGTTCGAGGTGCGTGGGCTGGGACCCGGGAGGATAGATTCGCGGACGGGTTTGCGAAAAAGAACCTCGACTACGTCCAGAGAGAACAACGTTTATTTGACGGGGATCTCAACGATGGTCCCCGAACGACGCTCGCGAGCGTTAAACAAACGAAACACCGAAACGCTGCCGCACAACGCCGCGGACATCGCTCGATTCGCCGACGAGACGAAACGCTCGCGCGGAGGAGCTAACAAAACGATAACGGCGCGGAGGTGAGTCGGAGAACGGTCATATGAAAGGGGGAGCGTACCGGGGCTGCAGTGATCGTCCTCGGCTGGGCGCGTCCCGGCTCCTCGGCTTCCGGGCTGCCGATCCGGTGACCCTCTCGGCTCCGGCCTCAGCCTCCGGGGATGACTCGATCTCGCTCGCGTAGGAGATATCCCCGATGGAGCTCGTCGTACCTCCTCCTCGTCTCGCTCTTCTCGGAGTTGCGGTGGCGGATCGCACGACACTATGCGATTCTCGATTCGTTTTCGGGTCTCGCTCGCTTTCTCTCATGGAAATTCTTAACGAACGTGCGTTATCGAACGCAGACGAAATCAGACTTCCTCCCCGCTCCGACTCCTTGACGGTCTTTCTTTTCGCGAAAAGAAACGGTGACGTCGACGCCTCGATACCGTCCGTGTTGTCGTTCGATCCTTCGACGCGGATCGACGACAAACCGTTAGCCGGCGGCTCGTGCATTCGACGCATGCACGTACGGACGCCTCTTCCGTCTCGGCGCCGCGACCTTACGTCCACCCTAACGCCGTGCCCTTTCGGCGGTCGATTCGCACGTCTGACCGCGAAAGAGCCGCCTACCTACTTCTTGTGACGCGGAGCGATTCTCCACGTCACAACTTAAAAATAACTTTCGATTTAATACTTTCTACGTACAAACTGTTTACGAGCCTCTATGTCAGTTTTTAACAGGTCCTCGAATGATGTAATTTCCCGTACTGATGCAAAAGGGAAGTCAGGCATCAGGAAAGTCTTAGGCTCTTCACCTATTTGATGTGATGGTCCTGCTTTCGAGGTATGTAAGAGATGAGTAAGATTATTCAGCTTTCTATCCAGTTCTCGAAATGCTTCATCAGTGCGTCTGCAGAACTTGGCTGTGAAAGGTACAATAAACATGAAAAGAATTAGAAACAGAGGATGAAAGAATAGTACTTTATGTCATTAGGCGGAAATCCGAGATTTTTTCAGACGTGTTCAATTAGGTCGTAACACGAGGCATGGTGAGGGGACGAGGTTCGCCGAAACACAGTCTTAAAAATCCGAGGATTTCAGCCGAATAAAATATACTATTTTTTCTAACGAATGCCCATTTCTCAAAACAAAACAAACAGACGTATACACGGCTCATTTCACGTTGCGTTTATCAGTTTGGAAAAAAGACCCACTTCGGACTAACCAATCTTTTCACAGCCTGCGGACTCCCGGTCGATGTCACGTGGGAAAAACGCCATCTTGCGGTCTAAAAATAGGCTGGAAAAGGCCTCGAAATGGGCATGAGTGAGGAAAAAATATTTCCATATATGTATGGTATTTTGACAATGTAAACATACTGCAGCATGAATGATACCTATCATTTATTTCGGGACTCTGGGATTTCTTTGACTGGAGCTGCATCAACATACTCATCCTGGTTATCAAACACTGTTTCAGATTGTTGATATATAGGATGATGCTGGTAGTAAGGCCCGCCGCAAATTGAGCCCAGCCCACGCACGGCACACGTGCAAAGCACGCGTGCGTTACTTTGTAAGACATGATGTGAAACGGAGTGGCGCATATTGGACCCAGCTCAGAGCTAGCCCAGTCTGTCTTCTGAAAAGAAAGAAAAGAGAAAGCGTACCGTAATTTCCTGCAACTATGGTCCTGGACCACAAGTATGGTCCAAAATGATTGTTCTTTATATTCGAGGTACGTACAGTGGCGGAAAAAAGTATTCATACACGATGGTGAGGTACCGTTCAACTACGATCCACTTGCAAAGAGTTACAATAAATTAATATCTATTGGAATCAAAATATAGCTTGTAGTTTCAGCTTTCAAATGATATATATTCTACTGAAGAAAAAATGTATTCTACAAAATATAAGACATTTCTTTTGGCAAGTGTCAAATGAGGCGGGGAAAAAAGTATTCATACACTTGGTACTTTCGAGAACATACACATAAAATAGCAAAGCCAATGCTTGGTAAGGTATCTTTTGAAGTTAATAATAGCTGCTAATCGTCTTGGCATTGAAGCTGTTAACGTGTTGGCCAGATTTGAGTCAATTTTGTTCCATTCTTGTATCAGCGACGTTTTCGATCAATTTTGTTTAATATAGAATACTTTCGAATACGCTAATGAAATTTTTCCTACACATTCTCTATGGGGTTGATATCTAGAGATTCTAGAGATGTATGTAATATGTAGAGAGTTAAATGTATTATAAATTAACCATTCGCGGATTGTATCTGTTGTATTTATCGAGTTTCCTAGACTAGACAATCAAGACGATCGTTTCATTTTAAGACAAATAATAATAAATCCGTCCAAGAGTTCAACTAATATAGCTGCAGCGTTACAAGGACAAAGTGAGAAGTGGGTTACGCAAAAAACAATAGGAATACATTAAGAAAAGCCGGGTTTGTAACATGAGTACCTAGGCAAAAACCTTATGTTGGTAAAGTAAACATAGAAGAAAGGATTCAATTTGCAAAGGAGTATGTTAACGCGTCAATGGACTTTTGGACAACGGTTATTTTTGTCTGATGAGTGCAGATTTAACGTTTGCAATTCCGAAAAGCAAAAGTGAGTGTGGAGAAGACAAGGAATAGCATTAAGTAAAAAAAATCTTCGACCTACTCTTAAATACGGCGGAGGAAGCGTGTTAGTACGGGGGTGAACGGGAGCAAATGGAGTGGGTAATTTAGTCTTTATAGATCAAATTATGGATAAGTACACGTACTTGGATATTTTAAAGGAAAATTTAAAAGTCAGTACTAAAAAATTACACATCGAGGGTCATTATTATGTTCAATGAGACAGTAACCCAAAACATAGAGTAGGTACAATTCGCGAATGGTTACTTTATAGTACACCACATATGTTAGATACACATCTAGAGTCTTCAAATATCAACCCCATAGAGAATGTGTAGAAAAAATTTGATTGACGTATTCGAAAGCATTCCATATTAAACAAAAATGATTCGAAAACGTCGCTGATACAAGAATGGAACAAAATTGACTTAAATTTAGCCAACGCGTTAACAGCTTCGATGCCAAGATGATTAGCAGCTATTATTAACTTCAAAAGATACCTTACCAAGTATTAGCTTTGCTCGTTTATGTGTATGTTCTTGAGAGTATCGAGTGTATGAATACTTTTTTCCCTGCTTCCTTTAACACTTGCCAAAAGAAATGTCTTATATTTTGTAGTATACATTTTTTCTTCAATAAAATATATATCATTTGAAAGCTGAAATTACAAGCTATATTTTGATGCCAATAGATATTAATTTATATAAACTATTTGCAAGTGGATCGTAGTTGAACGGTACCTCACCATGGTGTATGAATACTTTTTTTCGCCACTGTAAGTACCTACCTACAGCGGTCTGTCCCATCACTTTACTTTAATTCAGTACCTCCAAGTTTTCGCTAGATGACAACCAATACTGAAATACAGATTTATTCGTAACAATGCGCATTTGGACCATACTTGTGGTCCAGGACCATAGTTGTGGGAAATTACGGTACGTTTCTAACATATTTAATTTCATAATGCGCTTGTGGGTATACAATATTTTCTGTTGTTCCATTGTCTGTGCAGATATAAAGATTGTCTAGTTTGCCGACTCTAGAACACACAACATATAATAATTGTTCATATGAGAAGCAATCCATGTTTAGATTTAAACCGCACAATTTTAAAGATTGGCCCTAAGCTTAGTTGATGGTGTCAGGTTTTTTTTCGATCGGTCATCGATTGGGGTTCGTCATTTCTCCTCCTTCTAAATCTAATTCAGTCTTCGAAGTATAGCGATATCTATTAGAGTGGGTGCTGTGGGAAATGGCTCATTCCGACCCGTCCGATAATTAACCTTCTGGGAAAGGTGCTGAGTCCCGCATTCGCAGTCTACATTTGCCGAAACATACTGCCCACCTCGCCATTGCGACCAATGCCGAGATTAATTCCAGATCAGCGCGTTATTTAGATCGCGATGATAATAAACGGTAAGAAACGATATGTAGAAATCTCCTTGCGACGGAACAGTCTGGTTAAATGGAAAATAAAGATAAGAGAAAGCGTACATTTCTAATATTTCACAATGCTTATGGGTATACAATATTGAAATGAAACTTCTTTGTGGGAGGTGGGAGGGAAGTCGTGCGAGATGGAACGAAATAGCGTCACATCCCCTCTCCAGCGCTCTCGATCATGCATAGTACGGTCGGTACACTCATGCACTGCGCATCCGACCTGCGCAATTGAGACTCGGGAGTATTTGCGTGCTGTGTCGCTCCGAAATATTATATTGTCTTTGCTGTACAGAGATTTTTAGGTTACGTTAATGTTTATATCATGACATTTTTACAAAATATATGAAGTGACTTAAGTTTGTGTTAATATGTGTTCCGTCGCAAGGGGGATACTATGTCATCTCTTACCGCTCACTATTATCGCAAACTACATAAGTAACGCACTAATCTAGATCTAATCTCTACATCGGTCGCAATGGCGAGGCGGCCGGTATGTTTCGGCGAAAGTGGGTTGCGAATGCGTGCCCGCACTTTTCCCGGAAGGTTAATTACCGGACAGGCCAGAATAACCCATTTCCTGCAGTGTCCATGCTAATAGATACCACTATATTTCAAGTTCTAAGACGGATTTGTAAAGGGGAGCAATGACGAATTCCAATAGATTACCGATCGGGAAATACGACTAAGCGAAAATTTAGCAGTACATGTAGCAGAAATTGGTGAAATGAGTGCTACTCGATGTGTTTTGGATAATGGTCAAACGATTTTACTGATAACTATACACGATTATTTTTTGTTGTTCTTCCATTGTCTCTGTAGATATATAAATTGTTTAAAAGCATGTTTTTACCTGTCACGGGTATGATATCTACCTTTTCCCTCGCAACTTCGTCCGCGTGAATCACGAAATAATCTCATTCTCTACTTTACCCCCTTAAGAGAGTAGGTATATAGATAGTAGGTATATACAAAAAAAACGCGCGTATTCGAAATCCACGTTGTATCAAAATTTCAAAGCAATCGGTGAAGAACTGTCGTAGATTTAAGATTTCGGACAAACGAACATTTACATTTTTATTTATTTACCCCCTTAAGGGAGTAGGTATAAAAATAGTAGGTATATAAGAACACGCTAGTATTTGACTGTAACGTTGTGTCAAAATTGCAGAGCAATCGGTAAAAACTTTCGGAGATCTTAGATTTTGAACAAACAAACATTACATTTATATAGATGTGTATACACCTACAAACTTCTAATTGAATGTATAATAATGTACCAATACATGCAGATTGATTCTCAGGATGCGGGTTATAGGACGGTAGGCTACGTAGTGCTTTGTAGACTGTGGGTCATACGCTATTGGCTCATGGATGCTGTACGATTGGCTGCGGTGAAATGCAGTGCCCAGCAAACGGTTCGATAGAAGGTCCCTAGTGCCTGAGTTAGGCTATCAGACACTAGGAACTTCTGCTAAAACGGTTGTGGATGCTGCTTGCATATCGTCACAACCAATCATCAAGGTGGAAGCAATGTAAAGCAGTCTGATCGCCTACAATCTCCAAAGCGCTACATAGCATACCGTCCTGTGACCCGCATCCTGAGAGTCACTCTGTATGTAAGATTATTACAAACAAATGATATTCTAGTTTTTATATATACTAGACGTGTCTGTAAAATAAGGTCTCGAAGGCGCTGGAGCCGTGAGGAACGCTTTTACGCGATATCCGGCTATAGGCGGCGAGCGAATTTGCTACCTGCGCCACCATCGGCGACTTTGTACAGTTTCCACGGGAATGAGTTGACTGCGACGTGCCAGCTATCAATTCTGTTCCATCGCAACGAGCGACGGAATTAGGAGGGTCGATTCATGCTTCTTGGTAGCATCGACCACAAATAATTCGCCGACTAGAATTAATCGCGTCGTAGGCGAAACGAATATTTCGATAAACATACCTAGGTCGTAAATGTCGCAGTTCCGAACTTTTCTCCGAAGGTAATTTTAGAGCGATTCGTAGCAAGCTGTCTCTCGCAGTGCCTGCTTTAATAGGTACCGTCACAAAAGCGATCCGAGCTGGATTAAGGGGAGGAATGTCGGATGCAGTCGATGGACAATTGGGGAATTTTGATACCTGGTTTATCCAGGAAAGCCATACACTGTTCGCGATCGATGTAGAGATTAGATCTAGATTGGCGCGTTACTTAGGTTGCGATGATAGTGAGTGGTAAGAAATGACATAGAAGTCCCCTTGCGACGGAACACATATTAACACAAACTTCACTTGATACATTTTGTAAATCGGTCACAATGGCGAAGCGGTAGGTTTTTGCGAATTTAGGCTGTCAATGAGCCCGCAGCCATGCACCTTTCCCGGAAGGATTAATTACTGGACAAGTCGTAATGAACCGCTTTCCACAATACCCATTCTAATAAACACCGCTATCTATCTTCTTCTATCTTCCATATAAACGTTTAAATAAAAATGTTATATTCGTTTCTTCAAGGTCTAACGTCGCGGTCTCACAGGGTCATAAACTGGGCGAGAGCACTACATACCTGTATTGTGCATGTGTCACGTCAATGTCGACACGTTGAGACCGCGTCGTAAGATCTCCGAAAGTTCTTTACCGATTGCTTTGAAATTTGGACATAACGTTGCATTCGAATACGCGCGTTTTTCATATATACCTACTCTTTATATACCTACTCCTTAAGGAGGTAAATGAATAAAAATGTATCTTAAATTTCCGAAAGTTATTCACCGATTGCTTTGAAATTTTAATACAACGTTGCATTTGAATACGCACGTTTTTTTATATATCTACTATCTATATACCAACTCCCTTAAGGGAGTAAAATAAAGACGAGATTATTTCGTGATTCACGCGGACAAAGTCGCAAGGGGAAAGCTATTGACTACTTACTTCTAAAGTAACTGAATATGGATTAAGAGTTACTGATGTCTGGCGAATCACACGGTCTTCTATCACAGAAATTTGGGTTATACCACATTTGTGTGTGTGTGCGCTTACTCGCATTTAAAACATGTTTAGAAAAGATTAATTTTAGGCCATTTTTATACGAAGCATCATTATGATGCATACATTTTACAGCCTGAAAGCTGAAATAAATTATAGTATCCATTGCCAGCAAGTTGACATTGACACATCAGGTCCTACGGTCACTTAACTACAAGGCCGGGTGTCCACCGGATCGGGCCGACCACAATTGGGCCGATCGCTGGGCACTTGGGTGTATATATATATATACAGATTGGGTATATATAGATATACTCTCAAGTGCTCAGCGATCGGCTCAGCGATTCTGGTCAGCCCGACCCGGTGGACACCCGACCTAAGTGACTCTGGTCAGTTCCCGTAATAAAGGTTTCGGTTCGCCTAGGAGAGGCGCTGCTAAACAATATTCGCTCGCCGCCTATACTAGCGTGTAGCTTGCCCCCCCCCCCTTTCCCGCTCCTTCAAGTTCCCCCTCCAAACCAAGATCGCTACGATGCTCGGCCTTGACTGGGCAGCAGTACGCGATGGAGCTCCCGCTCGTTTCTCCCGCCAGGCGACGGTGACTATCATCCAGGCTGAAAGAAAATACTGTAAACGTAACATTGCGTTAACAATGTTGCAGATGGCTACTATATGGATGTGTAGTAGTTGTTTTAAGACCCCGTTGGGGATTGAGTAGTGCCCGGGGGGACCTTATTTTTCTTCAGGGATCTAATGACCTGGGCAATTTCTTTTGGTGAAGTGTGTATGAAGGAGAAGTCGGTTGGATGGAAGTTACGGACGGTTTTTGATAACGAAGTCGTGAAATTTGCTAAATTCTTCGCGGGTAGGGAACGGGGAACATTGTTCTCCGAGGTATTCGGCGAGGATATTTGCCTTGTCTTCGTAGGCCGAGATGGAGACACGTCCTTTAGTAGGGGGAGGGGGTGAGGCTGTCTATTTCTGAGTGATTTGATTATTTTCCAACAGCGTTTGGGATTTGCTTCGGCTTCCGCAATATAATTGTTGAATTTCGCGTCGCGTGTTATTTGGAAGGCTCTTCTAAGTTCGCGTTTTATCGCATTTAGATGTGGACGGAAGCGGGGTTACCAGTTCATTTATATGTCTGCGCAATTTCTTTTTCTTGGCTATAAGGGCCAGTGTCTCGGGTGGGAGCTGGGTTTTTTCCCGTTGGAAAGGTGTCGAGCTGCTAGCGAGCTCAATTTTATCTATGATTTCCTGTGAAAGTGAGTCAACAGCTTTATCTAAGTCTGCGGTGGTTAGTATATTACAGCATTTGAAAGGCGAGGTTTCAAGGTAGAATCGGAGTGCCAGCCAGTTGTGATTTTCGTTTTTGTACGGGGAACGGTGGTAGGAGAGCCCGGGATCTCTAGGAGGACTGGGTTATGGTCGGAGTTTAGGGCTGGAAAGGACCAGGGATCTTTGGTTAATGTGAGATTTTTGGTTATAAAAATATCAAGAAAATATCCGGATTTTTCTTAGGGTCCGTTGAGAAGTGGGTATATTCAGCAGGAGCATCTATGGAGAAGTTATGAGCTTGCAAAAGGTGTAGGAGCGTTTTTCCTTTCACGCTCTTGGCGCGGCAACCCCAAGAGTCGTGTTTTGCATTGAAGTATCCTGCAATTATCGTTGGTAAATTGCTGGATAGGAGAGTAGATAATTCGGAAAGGTTGTTAGTGTCCGGGGGTGATTAGCAGGTTACGATTTTTAACGGGTCGCCATTGTGAGTAATTACGATCCAACATGACTCAAGCGATGGAGTAGATAAGCTGGTAGCTTGGTGGCGGATAGAGTTGCGAATGATCGTCGTTATTCCTTCGAGTTTGGAATATGGGCGATCGGCCCTGTAGGTGGTGAAGTTTGGAATGTAGAGTTTTTGGTGGGGTTGTAAGTGAATTTCGGTTATGCAGGCTACGTCGATAGAGGACTCTTCGAGGAGCTGAGTTAGAAGAAGTATTTTATATTTATTGACTGCTAGGATGCCGTTAGCATTCCAGTTAACCTTCCGTTAGTAGCACCTCTATCCAAACACGATCGGTGGCATGGCGATATGTATGCCTTACATACACGCCACTAACGGAAGGTTAAGGATAGTAATAATGTCTTTAGTGCGGGTGCTGGAGTGCCCATGCGAGTTAGGAGGTGAAGACGCGAAAAGCTGTAGTACCGCTTGATTTTGTAGTAGATCTACAGGAGTTAAGGATAGTTGGGTGGGTTGAAGTGGCACGGGGGAAGAGGTATGTCCCTCTGTGGCTTGTGCGTATGAGCGTAAGGGCGAGCGTAAAGAGGATTGGGCGAGGGGATGGTTGTTATTCGGGTGACTTGGTGGCGCTGCTACTGGAGTAGTGGTTGGCGGAGTGGGAGGAGAGGGAAGCTTCGCGTGAGGGCGGAATGCTGTGACTGCTGCTGCTACTTTGATCAGCCTCGGTCGTTATAAACTTGAAAAGTTGATATCTCCAGAAGGGGGCGCTTGCGGGTATAGGTCCCTTATATCAAAATACTTGTAATGACGTAACCTATCACCCCTATTTCTGTGTCGGTGTTTTTTCCGAACACCCTGTATATTATAGTTTACACTTCATTATTTTTAGAGTCAGTCAAGTCATCTTTAAATAACATAAGCACGAGGCAAGTGGAAGATGCAATTAAAGTTTGGTTAAAGCAAGCTCCATTCAGGCTAAAAAGAAAACCTCAATAATTCAAGATAAACTTTGTTATTTTACTTAAAATGTCTACAAACAATAGGATAAGGTATTATAAAGAAATAGTAGGAAGGAGACAGATTTTTAGACGTACCACCCGTGAAGTAGAAAATACTTTTAAAAATGTGAATACTGAATCATCCTGTAGCCAAGATAGTCACATCTTTGAAACTAATCACACTTCTAATGTAACTAAGAGTTTCTCTAATAGTAATGACAACTCTGAGGAAAGCTCCTCGGACTTTTCTGAATTTTCTGTATCCAATAATGTTTACTCAGATACTGATAATAGCAGCTCAGAGTTTGAAATAAATAATAGTTCTTTGGCACCAAATCAACCTGAATGTTCTAATACTGAGAGTGATGATATTAAATTACAGTTGCAACAATGGGCTTTGAGAAGCCGTACACCTATCAAGTGGTTATCGGAACTTTTGTACATTTTGCACCCAAAACACCCTGAATTACCGTTATATGGACGATCTCTTTTGAAAACTCCATATAAAACTTTAAAGGTTAAGCAACTTGAAACTGGAAAATATGTTCATTTAGGGTTATCAAGTACATTAAGAAAATACCTTTTAAGCAATCCCACACATGATGAAGTTATAAAAATTTCTTTTAATGTTGATGGAATTCCTCTGTTTAATAATTCGTTGATTCAGTTTTGGCCAATACTGGGGCTCATAAAAAATTCCACTACTGTTATAGAGGACAATAAGTGTTTTGCTGTAGGAGTGTTTCGTGGAAAATCAAAAGCATTGCTTTTAGATTCCTATTTGAGGGATTTTGTTGAAGAACTTGACTAGTTATCGCGGGAAGGATTTACCTTTAATAACAAAGTATATAGAATTGAAATTCATAGCATAATCTGTGATGCTCCTGCTAGATCTTATTTAAAGTGTATCAAATCCCATACAGGATATTCGTCATGTGAAAAATGTACTGTTGTTGGAGAATACGTTAATGGAAGAGTTATTTTTGATAGTAAATCATCTTCAAAACGAACTAATCAGTCTTTTCATGAACAACAAGATGAAGATCATCATACAGGAAAATCCCCACTGTGTGCTTTAAATATTGACATGATTAACCATTTTCCTACTGACTATATGCATTCCATATGTTTGGGGGTAATGCAAAAATTATTAATATCGTGGACTAGTGGAAAATTGTACAATGTTCGTTTGGGGCGACAGGACATCTTATCAATATCTGAACATTTAACTGAAGTTGCCACAACATTTTCAGTTGATTTTAATAGAAAACCTGGGAAGCTCGGCGAACTTGCTTACTGGAAAGCTACCCAATTCCGATCTTTCCTTTTGTATGTGGGTCCACTTACTTTAAAAAATAAGGTTGATATGGCAGTTTATGAGCACTTCTTGTTGCTTCATGTGGCCTGTTCAATTTTGCTAAGTGAAAGACATATTCTCAATATAGGGTGTAATATGGCAAAACAAATTTTGGAAACTTTTGTGGTTCATTCTAAACAAATATATGGGTCTGAATTTCTCGTTTATAACGTCCACTCATTATTGCATATAGCAGATGATGCAAAACTTTATGGGTTCTTAACTAATATATCTGCGTTTCCATTTGAGAGTTATCTGGGGCAAGTAAAACATTTCATACGATCACCAAAAGAACCATTGCAGCAATTATATCGAAGATTACAAGAATTAAATAACGTAGTTGATAATAAATGTCCTAAACCTATTATAACACACTGCTATGAACATCACAACGGTCCTATTACTGCGCCATATCGACATTTTAAACAGTTTCAAAAGATGAACTATAAACACAGTGAGTTTTTTATAAATACTCGATCCGCTTCAAATTCATATTTTTTATCAACTGAAGGAAAAGTGGTGCAAATAAACAATATTCTCTTATCGGCCACACTAACGATACATTCATAATTGGCAAAGAATTTACCTCGTACAATTCATTTTATGTGAATACCCAATTCAATCTAAAAACTTAGATATTTTTGTACTTCGTTCACTGTCAGAAACAAAGGTTTGGTCTTTAGATAATATAAGAACTAAATGTATCCTCTTTTCTCTTGTGAGGAAGATAGTTAGCTCTCTTTTCCTCTTCTTCATAATTATTAGTATATTAAAGCGCTTACTTTTTAAAGCATACATGCATTTATATTTGTTTCATTCTAAGTTTTGTATGAAAACATTTAATTTTATTTAAAACAAGCTGTGCTTATAAGTTATTCATTTTTTTGTGGTGGTAAAGATAGTAGAGAGTTTTGCCCTTGAATAAGGTTTATGTTGCATTTTTGACAGTTTTGAGAAAATAATAGTTTATACAGTAAATTTTAAAAATTTCTACCTTATAACTTCTATTTTCTTTCGTGTAATCAGGAATAGAACAGGCTTTTAAACACAAAAATTTCAGAATCACAAGAAAATAACATAAATAACCCTCTTATTCAAAGGAAAGCTTCAATTATTGTTATAAAAACTTCTCTGCATTATATTAGGTATATTTGTTTCTTTTAATGTGTGAAATAAATGTTCTTTCATTTTTATAGGTGTTAATGTACCTATCCTTTTTCCAGTGTACACAAAGATGTTTTTAAAGCGTTTTTAAAATATGTGTAGATACGTTCCAAAAACGTCATATAAAACGTTTGAATAATGTTTATAAAAACATGTTTCTTGAGGTGACATTTTCACGTTATATTAACGTTTTAAGTAACGTCAGAGTAACGCTTACTACAACCGGAACGCTAACGTTTTTAATACGTTACTTGCTACCTGGGTACATGTCGTTCCGAACTGAATACTGGTCGGAGGCGGACGTACGTTGACGAGCGTGTAGCATACGTATTGGGACTTTAAAAAAGTTTGTTCGTTTACGATTTTTTTCGTTTTCGAATTTCATTGTTTACTTTCAACTCAAATAGCCGCTACTGGGTAAGTCTTCCAGAAAAATGTAGCAAATGGGTTCCGAATCTCACACACGGCTCCTAGTACAAGGAAATAGTACTTTTTAGAAGAAATAATTTATAAAGTTTTCAGATTACGTAAATTATGTTCCTAATGGGAGTAGGAATAAATCCCCCAAAAGTTCCCATGTGGCCGATGTCCGCAACATCCCTTATTTTGCAAAAAAAACACCCCCGGATGGTACATTGTGCCGGATTTTCTCAATTTCCTCGTAAACCGTTGTTCAAACGTAAAAATGTATAACCAAACCAAAAATGTTCGTCATTAAATTTTACACAAACTGTTCTATAAGCATTTTAGCTAATCCTCTCTGAATTTCCGCAAATAACGTTCAAAGTTAGGTGTAGTTTTTAGCATGTAAAATGTGGCTTTAATTGTAGTGATTTTCATAGTTCTAGTGCTATAATATCGCTACATAAGTATTATCTAAATCAAATTTTAAAATTTGAAAGGGATTTTAGAGCATGATAACTATGCATTTTCTAATTTGAGCTCGTTTCCACACCACCCACGAGGTAGAGCTCCCGGCAAGTTATTTTTAAATGGTGTCTCCCCAATAGGCCTAATCCACTAACATGTCTTTTTTAATTCATTTGTTAGGTCCTCTTCATTTAATATCTTCTTAATATATATAAAATATCTCGTCAGGTGGTCCATTGAACCAACCCTGTCCATGGCAGTTGGAGCACATGTTTGAACAATATAATCCAAGTCTAAGGCCGACATTACACTATAAAAGATCTTTGACAAAGATCTGTTATAAAATATATTTGACGAAAAATTTGACTGTGTAATGTGTCACATTTTATAAAACATTTCTGCTATAAAAGTTCTTTTATAAAAGTAATAGGAAACTGCTACATTTTATAAAACTTTTAGTCCTAGTTGTGGCGGCAAGCGCGATGCGCCTCGACCCTTTTCTTTCGCCAGCCTCTTGGGAGGGTACGGACACTCTTTGCCTTCAGGGTCGATCTATCATAAATTAAGAAACCGAGATGCCCGCGCACGGCTGTCCTTGGACCGCACCAAGGGATGTCGACGTACCTGCACGCTTTTTCCGGAGTTTTTCTCACGTTTTTACTTTTTAAACTTTATCGAAATAAAACATTTCTGCTATAAAAGTTCTTTTATACAAGTAATAGGAAACTGTTACATTTTATAAAACTTGTAGTAGTTGTGTTTCGGCAAGCGCGATGCGCCTCGACCTTTTTCTCAACTTTTACCAGACTCGCGAGAGGGTACGGACACTCTTTGCCTTCAGGGTCGATCTATCATTAATTAAGACACTGAGACGCACGCACGGCTGCCCTTTAACCGCACCAAGGGATGTCGACGTACCTGCGCGCTTTTTCCGGAGTCTTTTTCACGCTTTTACTTTTTTAACTTTTTCGAAATAAAACATTTCTGCTATACCAGTTCTTTTATAAAAGTAATAGGAAACTGCTACATTTTATAAAACTTGTAGTCCTAGTTGTGTTTCGGAAAGCGCGATGCGCCTCGACCCTTTTCCCTCACCAGACTCTCGAGAGGGTACGGACACTCTTTGCCTTCAGGATCGATCTAGCATAAATTAAGACACCGAGACGCACGCACGACTGTCCTTGCACCGAACCAAGGGATGTCGACGTACCTGCACGCTTTTTTCCGAAGTTTTTCTCACGTTTTTACTTTTTAAACTTTATCGAAATAAAACATTTCTGCTATAAAAGTTCTTTTATACAAGTAATAGGAAACTGTTACATTTTATAAAACTTGTAGGTAGTAGTTGTGTTTCGGCAAGCGCGATGCGCCTCGACCTTTTTCTCAACTTTCACCGGACTCGCGAGAGGGTACGGACACTCTTTACCTTCAGGGTCGATCTATCATAAATGAAGACACCCCGAAACGCACGCACGGCTGTCCTTGGACCGCACCAAGGGATGTCGACGTACCTGCGCGCTTTTTCCGGAGTCTTTCTCACGCTTTCACTTTTTTAACTTTCTCGAAATTTTCCCCTTCCATCATAGAGCGCAAAAATTCATCTTTATACCAAAGCGTACCCCTACCTTTCTACCCGCTTCCCATCAGTTGAGAAAAATTCGTCTCCGAGTGCGCGTCGCTTTCTGCTCAGCTCCTCGCGAGATCTTCCTCCCTTGACCACGCACCGCACTCATTCTCAGTGTTCACAAGCGTTAATTGTTAACTGTGGAATAAAGTCCAGTTTCTCTCGCCCCAGTTTCCTCGCATCCGTCAACCCGCGTTTTCCTCTTGAACCCGATTCCACTCTCTCTCCCTCCTCAAACATGATTTGTTCGGTCCTTCGAACAAGTTGAATACCAAGATGTCGGAAGGCAAATTTGTGTGGAACATTGCATCAACAGCATTATTAATATCGGAGTACGAGGGATATGAAATGTTATATAATAGTTACCATCAAGATTATAAAAATCGAAATAAAAGATTGAATGTGTATAAAAAAAATCGCTGATGCAATCAGTGCGACTAGCGGTGATGGTTGCACAGTAGAGGATGTGAAGAAAAAGATCAACGGTTTGAGAAGCCAATATTTAGCAGAAAAAATGAAGGTACTAATAAGAACTACATTTGTTTATTTCCTATAGGTATAATAACAATAAACTAGCTTATACATATAAATGGTACAAAATACTCCTATAATTGGAAAATTATGTAGCATATTGGCGTTTAGCGTTTGTGATAATTTCTTTTAAAAGAAAGGTTTCAATAAGCCCATTATTTTTCCATAATCAGATTACATCTATAGGCACTACATAGCGATCTTATCTCGAAATTGGCGACTTGGCGTTTATTCAAGTTATGCATAACGCAGTCTAATTTTTCTCTCACTACTTTTTGTAGATTTTAAACAGCCTTAAGAGTGGTGCAGATGGAGACGATGTTTATAAGCCAACAGTGCACTGGTTTCCACTTATGAAATTTTTGGAGCAATCAACCAATCCTGATGAATCTCAAACGAATCTAGATGTCTCTTGTAATCCAGAAGTCATAGAACACGGCGGAGCAGTTGTAGAAGAGGTAATTATTTGTGACGTCATATTAGCGCCACGCGAATTCTTAACCTTTCAGTGGTCGCGCGCGGTCTCTCGCTCCGCAACAATCGTTATTGGACGATAATTTCATCAGCTTCCCCCTCCAAGTATCGTGCTTCTCAGTACCTTCGGGTAATGGCATCTGTTAGTGCGTGATTGACTGAGTAGGCGGATGGTTTAGCGCTTTGACGAATAATTCGGGATTATGGACTGAGAGTCCGCAGCGACCAGTGACGTGACAAAAATAATACCAATTTCTTTTCTCTTCTTCGGTGTTTTCTTCGGTGATAAGGTATGTACTTTTAGATAATTTTTGTTATAATTGTTACTACACATAGGCAGTGAATTTTTAGTATATTCCGTGATAAGGGTATGTACTTTTAGATCATTTTTGTTGTAATTGTTACTACATAGGCAGTGAATTTTTAGTATGGCATCGTATGAGAAAGAGCAAGAGCAGCTACATAAGTTAATGCAAGAATGCTTAGAATCTTCTGACGAAGAGGAACCACCTTTAGATGACTGCGATGAGGGAGAAGAGGATACTGTTGAATTGGATATGCATGAAACAGATAGCGAACAAGATGTTTCTGATAATGAAGAGGATGTTTCGCAAGAGGCTGTTGATTCACTTTTCATTGGTAGAGATCGAATTACTAAATGGAGAAAACATTGTCCTCCAAAAAATGTAAGAACCCGGTCAGAAAATTTAGTTACCCACTTACCCGGTCCAAAAGGAATTGTTAAAACACTAAAAACTCCATTGGCGATATGGCAGTATTTCTTTTCTGAAAATGTGCTTAAAATTATCGTAGAGAACACGAATAAACATATTCAGGCTGCTCAAGATCAATATTCTCGCGAACGTGATGCTAAAATAACAAATACTGTAGAATTACAAGCGTTGATCGGGCTATTATATTTGGCTGGGGTAATGAAGAGCAATCACTTGAATATTGAAGATCTTTGGGGAGTCGATGGCACCGGTATCGAGATATTTAGGCTGTCTATGTCCCAACAAAGATTTAGATTTCTACTGCGGCACTTACGGTTTGACGATCTTGAAACCCGTGAAGCTAGAAGGTCCCTAGATAGATTAGCACCGATTCGAGACATATTTGACTTGTTTGTCGACAAATGTAAAAGTGCATTTACACCTTTCCACTACGTCACAGTTGATGAAAAATTGGAGGCTTTTAGGGGCAGATGTATTTTCCGTCAATACATACCAAACAAGCCAAATAAGTACGGAATTAAAATTTTTGCTCTTTGTGACCCCAAAGTATTCTATACTTGCAACATGGAAGTATATGTTGGAAAGCAGCCTACAGGTCCTTGGGAGGTAAATAATTCTCCAGATGCCGTTGTCGAAAGAATGTGTGAACCTGTGAGAGGCACTGGGAGGAATGTAACAACCGATAATTGGTTTACTAGTTTTAAGCTTATAGAAAATCTAAAAAAGAATTTCAGGATGACTCTCGTAGGAACGGTTCGAAAAAATAAAAAAGAGCTTCCTATAGAGTTTTCTCGTCCAATAAATCGTCCTGAGAAGTCATCAATGTTTGCGTTTCACGAGAATTGTACACTCGTCTCTTATATTCCAAAAAAGCGCAAAAATGTTTTGCTTATGTCAAGTTTACATCGTGATGATGCTATTGACAGTGAAACAGGGAAACCTGACATAATAACTACCTATAATAGTACTAAGAGCGGAGTAGACACGGTAGATACCCAGGTAGCACACTGACGTTAGAATAACGTCTCAGACGTCATTTTTTGGTCAGTATAGGGTTTCAGACGTCAGTTGTCGTAATATTAACGTCGCAGGGACGTCATATTTACGACGTACCTTGGACGTCAAAATTCAACGTCTTTTTGACGGAACTTTTCCGTCATTTTTAATGACGAACAAGACTTAGAAAAATTTCCGTCTCCTGCATATATAGGGACTTTAAAATTTATTTGTGAATAAATGGACAAAAATTGTAATTTGTTCAATTATTAAATCAATAAATTATTTCATTTAGTCTCCAGAGTATGTTGAGCAAGTTATAAACTATACTGTTTATTAAAAAGCACAGATTATTAAAGTAAATGAAAGACAATTAATGTAGGATAAATAAACATTCATATAATTATTTATTTATTTATATTTATTTATTATTTATTTCTTGCATAGACGCAAATTGATATTAGTATCAATTTGCGTCTATGCAAGAATATTTATCAAAAGACAATCATAAATTAGGAAAATGTTGAGAAAAGAATAATACAATTATAAAATCTTATTTTTTCACGCTCTTTCTTATTGAAAAGTAATATACATTTATTCATCAAACTTTATATGATCACTAATACATAGTAATAATATTCTTAACCACAGGAGCGTGCAGCAGATGAGGACTCGAGGACACCGACCGATCAACGAAGTTAAGCAGCGAAAAGTGCGGACACTAGCTGGATGGGTGACCGCTCACGATGAAAAGATATACACTCGGTGTCTCGGATTCTGTCGCTGGTGACTTTTTTTAAATGTTATTTTTAAACGTACTAATCAATGGATTAATCCATTCTCATGCTTTTATTAACGAGAGTAGACACTACCGTAGCTAATGAGGGCATGAGAATTAATTGTTCATTGGTTAGTACGTTTAAAAATAACATTAAAAAAAAAGT
This sequence comes from Xiphydria camelus, assembly GCA_963678675.1. Classification (NCBI taxonomy): domain Eukaryota; kingdom Metazoa; phylum Arthropoda; class Insecta; order Hymenoptera; family Xiphydriidae; genus Xiphydria; species Xiphydria camelus. Next base: position 18,689,315 of record OY783192.1, on the reverse strand, counting down.
CACCAGCGACATAATCCAAGACGCCGGGTGTACGTCAGACCTAACCTTTTAGAACCGTCATTTTTTTCGTCTTCACAACGTACGGTAGAACGTCATTATTACGTGATTTGTCTGACGTCGTGTGGATGTGCAATTAAGCCGTCTTGGCGACGTTAAAATGACGTCATATTTTTCGTCATCTGACGTCAGAACTGACCTTCAAAAAACGTCATTTCGACGTTAGTGTGCTACCTGGGTAAACTCTGCTCTGCCTATAATTGTGCACGTGCTACGCGAAGGTGGCCTATGGTAATTTTTTACTCCATGCTCAACGTCGCAGGTGTTAAGCGTAGATAGGCACCCCCTTATCTCACCACGGGTGACCTATATAAGCCGGCCTAAATACCTAGGGCGGCAGTTCTGCTTCGAGAGTCCTCCTCTGCACAATACAACACACGTGCCATATTGTGACAGACTCCTAGAAATAGTGATAATATTGTACTTAGTAAAAGAAGAGAAATAAACTAGCACTGACTATACTCAGGTATAGCCAGTGCCTCCCTTTTTAAAAAGTCAATTGAAACTATTTCCCCGTAACATTTTGGCGATCCTGCCAGGATAGTTCTCGCGATTTAGAAAGTTATTCCTTGGTACGAGCTACTGTTTAAGAACTAGCCACGACCGGGACCCTGAACTTTCTTAAATTCACATCGAGGCTATCCAATACGAACCCTGGGACGTCCTCCACAACGAGACATCACCATTTGCAAGGAACAAAGAAGATTTCAAAAACACAGCGGTAAGCATCCTGCAAAATCGTGGAACCCAGCCCGCGAGCTCGGAACCTCGTCAATAAAAACCGACTGTGAACTTTTATGGCAACCAAGTTTGTAGCAACTTGCGAGGCATAAAAGTTATAAACTCGTCACACGCTGGCATTCGCGACGTATCGCGCACGGACAGAGATTCCAACGAGCGAAGAAACGGACAGTAGTGACACCGACGTAGTAGGAAGAATCCAGAATCCCTATTACACGGCACCCAACATGTCAAGAGCGACATCACCGTCAAGATCCATCAACGACAACATGGCGAGTACCATGCTCATATTAGAGAAACTAGAAGGATTATCGATGAAAATCGAGAGAATAGAAACAGGAGTAACGGAGCTAGGAATGGAGAACGAGAGAAGATCCAAAGAAATCAAGGACATTTGGAGACACTTGAAAATAGACATTACGGAAGATGAAGCACCACCATTGCCCACGGCACTGCCAGCATCGAATACCAGCAGACCCGCATCGATGCCTCAAGTACAGAGAAGAGAGAGGCAAGCTGGATGGTCGACGCCAGATTCGTCACCGGAACGAAGGCAAGATAGAGTCACGTCACAGGACGCTGAAACTCCTAAGAATGCGATCAAATACGTACGAGCACTTAAGGGACACGACGACGTAGGAGTAGAGGAATTTATCCGATCCTGCAAACGAGCATCCGGCACCTGCACGCGACCCGACCGACTCTTGGATCTTATCGTCAACGAAAAGATTACCGGAGAAGCCGAACGTAGTATCCGCGGTCTGGAGATAAACAGCTACCGCGACCTATTCCAAGCACTTAGGGATAATGTATCAGCAGCCACGTCATATGAACTGGCACGCAGTAAACTCATGTCCACCAAACAGCTAAACGAGAATGTTCGCAGCTATGATAAGCGTTTCATAGAACGCTACAACGACTTAAAATATACTATCCAGAACGAGGCGGACGAAGACACTTCCCGTACCGAGACACGGATTGCACTTAAGATAGAAGAAAGAAACGTCGTCTAGACTTACATCGGAGGATTAAGAGACGAAATATGTATGGCAGTCAGAAACACGCACCCGAAAACGTTACGCGATGCGCGTATGGAAGCACTGGAGGTAGAAACCTTTTTACTTGAACGACGACGCAGTAATCCCGTCACGCGACCCCCACTTCAACCAACATCAAATCGGTTCCAACCAACGACAAGACGACCTAATTATTTATCCAGACCTTCAAGCGGAACTTGGCAGCAGCAGAACTCCAAACAGCACGTAGACCAGGTAGAAAAGAACTTCCAAAGAATGGAGAATAAACCGTTGTTCGATAGAATGAAATTATTCTGCACACATTGCAAGCAGAACGGACACTCAGAAAGCCGATGCTATAAGAAGCAAAATTTTCAGCAAAGCCAAACACAAAAGAGACCACCCCAGAGAGTGAACAACATTCAAGAAGAAATCTCGGAGGAAGTGGAGTATTACGAAGACCAGTACAAAACGACCGAATCCTCAGCACCGGAGGAAGACTATGGCACTGTATATGGAGACCAGGAGGAACCATCAGACCAGGACGATACCTCATCGACTCAGGAGCTTCAATAAATTTAATAAAGGAAAAAATGATTAACCCTTATGTCAATAACCGGGTACAGCTGTACCCACTTGGCCCTGTTTGCTTACAAATTTGTATGTTATAATCAAAAAAATGTTTTCAACGGCTAGATCATCGCTATTTAGGTTATTTACTATCCATTTATGCTTTTACAAATTAAAATTTGAAACTTTAATTAATTTTAAAACTGCATGGAAGTTCACATATCGGATTTCAATAACCAGGGTACAACTGTACCCATTATACATGAGTGACGTTTATAGTGGAAATTTGTACAAGAACAACACAAATTATATGCAAGAGAATTAAACACTATAAAATAAATAATAAATAATCTTCTTTGAGTATAAAAGGTAATAATTATTTATTAAAAATCAAGAAAAACATGAAAATTATAAGCATTCATTGCATTTTGAGAACGTTCTTGAATGTTCATCGCAGACAGGTCTTTCGCAGTTTACGCACGATTTTCTCGTCTTTCTTCGCTTTTTTATTACTGCTTTGTAGCACAGATGGCATGATCCGATAACTGGTTTTGGTCCTTGAGGTCTAGGTGAAGCTTATGTAGATGCGCCTGCCACTCCACTCACGGGATTGCCGAGAACACTTTCAATGGCAATTTTAGTGCTAAAATCCCTCATTGCTTGTACATTTTGCGACCTGTCTTCGATAATCTGCATGCACAGGTGTAAACTTAACTGTCGTAGAAATAATCTACGTTCATTTGTTTTCTTTTTGATCATTTTGTTATTTTCATAGTAAATAATATACGCAGCAAGAGATGCGATATCAATAATATTATAAAACAGTGCAAGCGGCCATCGATTAGTCCTCCTGTGTGTAGTGTATCTTCCTAACATCTGGTCCATAGTATCAACGCCAATTTTATTTTTGTTGTAATATTGAATAATTTCTGGTTTCTTCATAAAATCGTTGGAGACTGCAGTGTCAGAATGCATAGTAGATAGTAAAATGACTGCTTTTCCCTTTCTTGGCACATACGAACACAAAGTCACTTTTTCATGAAAACCAAATAGAGTTGAAAATTCTTCCCGATTTTTTGAAGCAGCCATTTCTTGTGGAATATAAGCCTTCTTTTTTTTCAAAGTTCCGACTATAGTTAGATTCCACGTAAGCAGAAACTTTGCAAGTGGCAGAGTCGTAAAAAAATTGTCCATTGATATATTTCGATCCGATCCTTTGTAAGGTACAACCAATTCTTTAACGACTCTTTCACCTTGATTGACTTCTCGTTTATTTGTAGTTTTTCCTGTATAAATTCGGCCAGTCAATGGATAGGAGTTTGCAACATCGCATATCCACCAAATCTTAATTCCGTATTTGGCCGGTTTAGATGGGATATACTGTGTGAATTTCGTTCTGCCACGAAACGCTAAAAGCTGTTCGTCAACGGTTAGACTTTCAGTTGGCCTGTACATGGCAGATAAATTGGTGTTAAATATGGTCCAAATATCGCGAATAGCAGCTGCCTTATCAGTCTTCAAGCGTTCAGCGCGAGTAGTAGTATTATCAAATCGAATAAATCGAAGGATATTCCAAAAACGATTTATACCCATCGTCGCTCGATACAGTGGATTTGAAGTCGTTTTCCACATTTCGGTGGTATGGTCTGTATTGGAATTATTAGCACCGGCCATGATTAAAATTCCTACAAATGCGTAAAACTCGCTCAACGTCAAATCTTTCCATACTCTCTGCGTGCTTGTAGGATTCTTCTCGTTGTATTTTCGATATACTTCTTTTGCTTTCCGATTGGTACAACGAACGATAATTTCAACGATTTCAGTATTTAATATTTTCTTAAATGTATTCAGTATTGATAAATTTTCTGTACATCGATGCGGGCCACTTCTTTGCCGTACTATATTATGAACAGCCACTTGGTGCTGACTTACTGGTGTTCGAGTCCAAACAGTTTTATCTTTTCCCACAAAACTTGTACTGCTGGCGATCACTGCAGGTAGAGTTTCATCTCTCGCTTGAGACGTGTCATCATCACCCATCTCCGTATCACTGTCTCTATTCTCATCATCACTAGAATCTGCTTCAATGTCTCTCTGCCCTTGTTCACTTGTCCCTTGTCCCTCGTTGCCGCTGCGACTTTCCCCCCCTTGTTCACTTTCATCGGTTGTATATGTATCCGAAATCTCAGAATCCTCTTTTTCTGCTTCTGGAAACCACTCCTCGTCATCGCTATCAGACGCATAAGATTCTTCTAATTCAAACGGCCCTAGCAACTGATTCAAATAATTTTCCTTTTCTTCATCATTTAACTTTTCAAATTCTTTTGGTGATAACTTTTCCATAGTATACACGCAACAAGAAAAAAACAGTTTATTCTAAACAAACGCTCATTGTACGAAGCACAGGAGATAGAAAAATACTTTTTCTTTCGCGTATACACCTTTACACTCGGGAAACTGAAAGGACACTGAAGAGCAGGATCTTAAGCCGACGAGTGTCGATCGACAGTGTCGACTCAGTGAGGACGCGTTTTACGACCGTTTGGTCGACAGTGTCGATCGACTTTGTAATTCGATCTGTTTATTTACCATGTGCAATAAGATATTCTTATCTGAAATACTCTCGTGGACCAGGCTCGGCTTGCGTTCTTAGCCAAATCTTAACTTACTTTAGTTAGTCTCAGCATAGCATTGATATTTTATTATTTGTATACGTTTCTTTGTGTATAAAACAATTTTAAAGTACCTGTAAAATATTTTCCTAATATAGCCAAAATCCAAAGGGATAATATCTTGTACCCTAATACACCTGCGAATGGACCCTCATTTTTCTATTGTATTACGGATTCCAAATATAAACTAACGGGACCAAGCATCGTGTATTAGAGAGCCTTTAATACACGATTTTACTATGCGGGTACAACTGTACCCCGGTTATAGAACAACGTTGGTAAATCCGGTTATTGACATAAGGGTTAAACCGGAGCACCTTCCAAAGGCCCAACCGAAGGAAAGGAAATTTACGATGGGTAACGAGGTTCATACCTCTACGCACGAGATACTCCTATGCCACCAGGGGTACCCGCAAGACTTCTCAATAATACCTGATGACTTCCCATTAGAGGAGGAAGCCCTAATCGGAAAACCCTTCCTGAACCAATACAATTTCGCGCTTACTAACGACACCCTCACCCTCAACGAATGCACGCATAAACTCCACGATACAGGATATTCGGTACCATCGAAGACTCATCAAGTACTCCATATCGCGACAACGCAGAAGAAAGGATGTACAATTATCTCAGGACACGATACCATACCCGAAGGGGTATACAGAGTAAAGAATCACAAGGTATACGTACCACTGCACAACCATGACGACAGAATACTACACATAAAACAGGAGGATATTCATATGGAACCAGCAGTTGTAAAAACAATACAACCTCAAACACATGGAGATCTAGAAAGGATAAGGAAATTGATGGAAAACACTCGACTCACACACGTGGAAGAGCAGACGAAAGGCCCACTCGCCCAGATTATATCACGGTACAATGACATCTTCAATCTACCAGGCGACCCATTACCCTGCTCACCCGATACAGAACACACGATCAGAGTCAAGGATAATAAACCCATCAATCACGCCAACTACCGACCACCTGAAATACATAAACAAGAAATAAGCAGACAAATGAGCGAAATGTTTGATAAAGGCATAATTAGGGAATCGAAGTCACCCTACAACTCACCTGTATGGGTAGTGCCTAAGAAAGCCGACGCATCCGGAAAGAAGAAATGGAGGATAGTAATAGACTTCAGGAAGTTAAACGAAAAAACGGATCAAGACGCTTACCCACTACCCGTGATCGACGACATTTTAGACCACTTAGGCAAAGCCAAGTACTTTTCGGCATTTGATCTAAGTTCAGGATTCCACCAAATACCAATGGAGGAAGAAAGCAAAAAGTACACAGCATTCTCTACACCAGACGGACACTTCGAATACAACCGTATGCCATTCGGATTAAAGAACGCACCTGCAACCTTCCAACGGATGATGGATACAGCATTGAGAGGACTAGTGGGGAAAACTTGTTTGGTGTATCTCGACGACATCGTAGTATTCGGAGCAACACTCAAACAGCATCATGAGAATCTAGAAATCCTGTTTGAAAGATTGAGACAAGTTGGACTCAAACTCCAACCCGACAAGTGTGAGTACCTCAGACCAGAACTCGAGTACCTAGGCCATCTGATCACCAAGGACGGAGTAAAACCGAACCCCAAGAAGATTGAAGCAGTCAAAAACTTCAAGACACCGGCAACAGTGACAGAGGTAAAAGGATTCTTAGGACTCACAGGATATTACAGGAAATTCATCAAGGGATTTTCCACTATCAGCAAACCTTTAACAACTTTAACAAAAAAAGATACACCTTTCACCTGGAACGAAAAGGCAGAAAAGGCATTCAGAACACTGATTGACGCTTTATGCAAATCACCAGTACTGCGATATCCAGACTACTCAAAAAGGTTCACACTAACAACGGATGCATCGAATGTAGGACTCGGAGCGGTACTCTCTCAAGAAGGACACCCGTGTTGCTACATATCGAGAACCCTGAATAAAGCTGAACAAAACTACACCACCTCAGAAAAGGAGCTATTAGCCATCGTTTGGGCAGTAAAAAGGCTCAGACAATACCTACTAGGACGAACCTTTGATATCAAAACGGATCACAAAGCTCTAGTATGGCTCTTTAATATCAAAGATCCCTCGTCGAGGTTAATGAGATGGAGACTGAAACTGGAGGAATACGATTTCCAAATCGAATATATGAAGGGAAAAGAAAACTGCGCAGCAGACGCCCTTTCAAGAATCTTCATCACCAGAGATGTATTACAAGAAGCACTCGACGGGATCAACCTAGAAACACCAGAAGAGACGATTGTCACACCGGAGCAGCTTTACGCGGATTACACCGTATGGTGCCTCGTGGGAGACCACGCAAACCAAATAAAAACTTTGCTCAACACAAATAAGGGTACGTGGATTAACGTCAGAAAACACACCGATAATGATGATGAGTCAGGATCAGTGGAATTGGGACCCTACGACGAGAAAAAATGGCTAAACGAAATCTATTTAGGAGTAGAATTCTTTAAAGAATCTAAACGGGAACCACGGTTCGTATTCTCGGATGCAACTCTATCGGCATACGAACTAGAAACTCTCACCGATATGCTAAACTTCCTGGCTAATAGAGACAAATCGACGATACGAGTTTGCCGCAAATCCAAGGAGTTAACAGACGAGGAAAAGAAAGCAATACTCCATGAAAATCACGGAGGACTGTTAACACATCACCTAGGAGAAAACCGATCCATAGCAAGACTCAAGGAAAAGTATGAATGGAGAGGAATGGAACAGGAAATGATACAATTTATTCAAAACTGTACCACCTGCCAACAAGCGAAACTTACCCGCATTCGACCGAAAGCACCAGCGGTCCTCACAGACACACCACGAGAAGCCAACGAGAAGATAGCCATGGATATTTTTGGTCCCCTACCGAAAACTACGAAGGGACACCGGTTCCTATTGACCATTCAGGACACTCTCACCAAATACTTGATAATGGTACCTCTAAAACAAACCACCTCGGAAGATATTGCCAATGCTCTTATCCAACATTATATCTATACGTTCGGAACACCCAAGAACATCCTCACCGACCAAGGACAAAACTTCTTATCTAATGTCATGCAAGAGTTTGAACGAAGCCTAGGGATAACACCTATTAAGACTACGGCCTATCATCCACAATCCAACGGGGGTTTGGAAAGAACGCATGCTGTCATAAAAGACCTAATTAGAACGTCACTCACCACCGAGGAGAGAAACCAGCGTTGGGATGAGAATATTCAAACCATCGGTTTCGCCTATAACACTTCTCTTCACGAAGGACACGGACACACGCCCTTCGAGTTGACCTTCGGGCGAAAAGCGCGACTACCATCTTCAATCGACTCCACGAATAACCTCACGTACAATGAGTTACTAGAAAAGTGGAAGAAACGGCATAATGAAACCCTCGAAAGAGCCCGAAGCAGACTTATCAAAGCCAAGGAAAAGGCGAAGGAACGACACGACAGAAACATCTGTAGGACGCAACCCATTTACCGAGTTGGAGAGGAAGTGTGGTTAACGGATGGAACACGGAGGAGAAAACTCGACAATGATTGGGATGGACCATATAAAATCACTAGCCTGTTCGATAATAATAACCTAGAAATCGACAAGGACGGTCAGGTAACCAGAGTCCACATTGATAGAACCCAACCTTGTTACAGACATGAGACGGCTTCTGATCATATGGATGATGACGATGATAACGCCACACCGGGTACTAGCAGCCGTGACGATACAGCCCCTAAATGATACTACGTTCTTCCTCGAAGACCTCGGAAAAACGTAGCTGTACCACACTACATGGAGAATCATCGGCAATGTCAACTTCGACGATCTTAAAATGAGATACGCACAACTGTGGAAGATGAACGGAGACGCGGCAGACGCCTGCAAAACAAACTGCCATGAGGGCACCGAAATAGCACTCATGCGCACCCGATTGACACGCACCTACAACAACCTCCAGCTACTAGACCACCTTACCGATGGAAGACGCACCAAACGAGGACTACTCAACATAGTGGGGACTATATCAAAAACGCTATTCGGTACACTATCCAACGATGACTTAGACCACATCAACACGGAAATCGACAAGCTCTACGATACAACGAACACGTTAGGGCAAGGCATTTCCAACCAAACTAAAATAATTAAAATTCTAGTAAACAACGCCAGGCATGATATAGACGCATTAGGTAAACAAGGAGAATCCTACCTAAAATTAGTAGATAAGGCCACAAGTAGAATTAATAATAATTCCATGGATATCCACATCGCCAACCACTTAGCGATTAGCGGATTTCTACTAGCCGATCTTTCGGAGGATACGAATACAATCTTAAACGCAATTAGTGATGCCAAGTACGGAATAGTCCACCCACAAGTATTCGCTCCGTCGAGCCTTGTCGATGGACTAAAAGCTCTTGAAAAACATAACAACATGCCATACAGCATAGAAAGCAACATTCAAAATTACCATGATATTATTAGCATGTCTAAAGTTAATATAGCCCTCTCGAAAAATCGACTAACCTATATAATTGATGTACCAGTATGGGAACAGGATACATTCGAAGCTAAACACGTGATCCCTATACCCAGAAAGCAAGCAGGAGTCTTTACTGCAATCATTCCGGAATCTCAATATATACTCGATAACCAAGCCCACAGCACGTATGTACCCACTACTGACGGAGATCTAAAAAGTTGCCTGCATTCAAGGGACTTAAGAGTTTGTAAGAGGCAGCAGCCCTCCTTCCTACTAGCCGAAACGGAGTCCTGCGATACACAAATACTTAATAGAAAAATCAAAGCCATGACACATCCCAAATGTAAGACAGCACTATTTTCAATTCAAGAACTTACGTACATACAACTCAAAGGCGACCAGGGATACCTAATATTCCCTCAAGGAGAACAATATTTAGACGTACTATGCGGAAACAAAGTCGAAATGACAAAGGTTAACGTACCCAGTTGGATAAAATCAGACGCAGACTGTACTATCAACACGAACGGAGCTATACTGAAACTCGCCCCTACGAAGAATGTCACATTAAACCTACAGTTCCATAAAAATTACACGATCTCAATTAACGATTCCGACTTAGCATTAGCAAAAGACTTGCTTACACCAGTACAACACCACCTGGACACCAACGAACTCCGAGGACTAGAATTAAATCTAGACGACATATAAAATAAAATCGATCTTACCAAACGACGACATAGAACTAAGACATGGACAGACAACGCCGCTAGCGTACTTACATATATTGGATATAGTGCGATAGCCATTATACTACTATGGATAATTAACAAACTAGGAATTTTTGATTGTATAAAGAATCTATCACCGTGTAAATTATGTATCAACATAGCCTGTAACAAATTTACTAACCAACCTCGAGGGAGTGACTACCGGGTGGAGTACCTACCCACCGTTGAGAGAGAACCCACTGCGCCGCCACCGACTTACGCCCAGTCCGCGGATCCGTTAATCCGACCGGTTAAAGGAGTAAGAGTTCGCAAGTAAGAACTTCCAGGAGGAAGTTCAATCTACTCCGGGGAGTGTTAAGCGTAGATAGGCACCCCCTTATCTCACCACGGGTGACCTATATAAGCCGGCCTAAATACCTAGGGCGGCAGTTCTGCTTCGAGAGTCCTCCTCTGCACAATACAACACACGTGCCATATTGTGACAGACTCCTAGAAATAGTGATAATATTGTACTTAGTAAAAGAAGAGAAATAAACTAGCACTGACTATACTCAGGTATAGCCAGTGCCTCCCTTTTTAAAAAGTCAATTGAAACTATTTCCCCGTAACAGCAGGCATAAATTCTCTTGTTATATACAAAACAAATGGTATAGACATACAAATTCTTCGAAGAGAATTTTTGCGTAAACTATCTTTTGCATTGATAAGTGATCATATAAGAGTTCGCTCTACTATATTGAATATACCAAAATCAATGAAACTGAGAATGAGAGAGATTCTTGGCATAAACGTTTTGCAGCAGCTTTCGGAATCCCTAACAAATCAAAGAGGTCGATGTGCCATGTGCGACAGGAAAAAAAATCGCCCTACCCGATATTCCTGCAAAAAATGTCACACCTATGTCTGTCTGGAGCATGCTGTAACAGTGTGTCCAGAGTGTTTTGAAACTGCATATTTGGAGGATTAATTACCGCTGCGCTAAATTTGCCTGTTTCATATTGTTTCGGCGTCAGATGCATGTTTCTTATTTAGTTTTTTTATTAAATAGATATATAAATATTAGAATTATCATTAGTGCTGTTAAAAACTACGTATTTTGTAAAGTTTTGTATTTTTAAAAAGGCATATAAAGGTGTAGTAATATTCATAAATGCGTTTTAATTCTCATATTTGTCGATTTAAGTGACTTACGGATAAAAACAATAACACTTTCTTGAATGCGGAATAGGAGTCCGCAGCGACCACTGGTGTTTCAAAATCTCTAGCGACCACTGAAAGGTTAAGAATATCCCCGTCAGGCCACGTGCGCTACCTAGAAGTGCTAGTATATTGCCTAATTTTCAGTAATTACTTAAAACAATGTACATTTTTAGTTTTATATCATACTTCACACTGTCAGTCACCGGTGGTTGACGCGGCCTGAACGAAAAGTTAGTATCAGTTACCGGTGACCGACGTGGCACTCAACGTGTTAAAGGTAATTCTCCTGCCATGTGGTACACTGCCTGAACCATTATAATATGTTTTTTGTCACTCAGTGTCAAATACTCGGTTTCATGGGCGTCCTCGACGCATGTGAAATCATCTTTCACACACCAATTCGTGAAAAGTTGCGCGGTGCGTGAAATAACCTGCGCAGTGCGTGAAATCGTCAATCTCGTGTTTGACACTAAGGGCCAGTTTTACCAAAGCCAAGTTATACCTAGAATAAGTATACCGAGGATAAATATATACTCTTCTTTATACCTGGTATAAAGCGCAGGCGTTTTACCAGCTCCAAGTTTGCCTGGGATAACTATTCCAGGTATAAGCGTTGGCCATCTAAAATTATTTTTAGGTTGGTAGTAAGAAGTACGTACTGCGCATGACATTTGGTCGTTTTGACAGCTGTTCCGGCGCGATAAATGAAATTCGGAGTTGTTATTCTCAGTATAACCTAACTTTTTGTTTTTGACGTCTTTATTCTTTCATGATATAATCATAACCTGATCGTTGTGGTAAATTGTTATTAATTTTGAAATAGTTGATTGATGTACCAGTTTTTTAATCATCATCTGATGATGACATTGACGTATTACCAAGAATCAGAAATCCAAAGAAAATACGTGCCCGGTAAATAAAAGATATCTATAACAATATATTTATATTTTCGTAACAATAACTTTTATTTTCGAGTCGTCGATAAAAGCATCAGGTACAAAACACGTCCAAACATTCGATATCTCACCAACAAGAATGTGTTCAGTCTCAAAAAACTATAAGGGTCGTCACACAATAATAGTAATTACAACGTAAAATTGCACCATTTGATCCAAATCTCGTATCGGACAAAATATATTCTAAAATCTATAAACTTTTAAATCGCTACAACTTAAGATTTATCACGCGGTGACATTACTCTGAGATTACATAGAGCGGTACAATGTTATCGTTTTTTTAAGTATACGCGACCCTATCTAAAAAGTATACAAAGAGCGTTGTACGACTTGATGTCTAATGCCGAGGTATCTTACAAAAGTGTATCAATGCAAATCTAAAATTTTTTCATATTCTACATCGTACGACGGATGTATCACTTCTGCTCCTGAAAACTGCAATCACGCGAATTGAAGAAAGGTATAATGTCTACCTAGATAAATTTAAATGTTACTTATACAAGACAATGCAATGGTAGATGACTTCTTTGGTTGATATTATTGGATACCGTTGAGATTCTCGCGATTAGAGACCCGCGTGCGTCAATTTTAAATTTAAACCTGCATTTTCTGAGTAAAAGAGTGAAGAGAGAAAACAAAATTTTCCCGACGTTTCTATGAGCTTCTATCCTCCTATTAAAAAAGAACTATAATCTAAAATATGTCGTGCGAAATTACCTCGCAGAGAAAGACTCATTTATAAAAGAAGGCTACAATAGCCGTTCCTCGGAGCACCGTCCGACGCGATTGCTGCGACCCAGAGAACTTGAGTATCATCGAGTTCTTAATCTAGAACGAATTATCGAACGTCAACGTCGCGGTGGAATTTCTACTGTCCGGCGATTGCATTGCGATATATCGTTTCCGTAAGATCTCTTGAAGGTCGTTGCAAGAGCTATTTTCTCGTTTGGCTCGCAAAGGTCTCCCACCCGGCGATCTGAAAAACACGTTTAAAAGCTCACTGTGAACAAAATCAATCTTTCGCAGCCACGACATTCTGACAATGCGAAACTCCTCTTTGTTCCTGGCGAATAAAAAGTTTACCGCGATAAAATTGTTTAATCGTACCTTGTGACGAGTTTCATTTTGACTTTGTTGATGTTTTTCAGTATGTCGCCCATTGATTTCTGGGAGATCAGTGGCGGTTTATGCCGATCGATGAACTTGTAGCCCTGTAAACTAGCTCTCCTCGCGATGTTAGGAGTCGTTGGAGGTTGCTGAGGTGGCGGCATATAATAATGACTAATTAAAAGTTTTAACATTATGATAAAAACGATTACCTACAGTAATTAGCATTGATCCCGAAGCAAGAAATCTTAAAGTCGGCAATAATTTTGTTGCTGGCTGAATTGCTGCATTTCTTGGCGACCTCGAAGCAATGCGATGTCGTATTTGTCCCAATAATCTCTGACAGGTTTGTTTTTCCAAACGAAAGCAAGTGAAGAATTCTACAACCATTGTATTCTTCGAAATAGTCAACTCTGGAATAGTTTTGTATTAGATATTGGTTATAAATTAGTAGGTATAGGTATCCTTTATTTACTTACCGGGCACGTATTTTCCTAGGATTTCTCATTCTTTGTAAGACGTCAATTTCATCATCAGATGATGATTTGACAACTGGCACATCAATCAACTCTATTTCACAACTAATAACAATTATTATGATTCTGTCACGGTTGTGATTCTGTCACGGAATAATAGACGCAAACAAAAAGTTAGGTTATCCCGAGGATAGCTAGCTTATCCAGCGCTGAAACTGCCGGATAAGCTATCCCTGCATTTATTCCAAAGTTTATCCTATTCCAGACTTAGGGCCAGTTTTACCAAAGCCAAGTTATACCTAGAATAAGTATACCGAGGATAAATTTATACTCTTCTTTATACCTGGTATAAAGCGCAGGCGTTTTACCAGCTCCAAGTTTGCCTGGGATAACTATTCCAGGTATAAGCGTTGGCCATCTAAAATTATTTTTAGGTTGGTAGTAAGAAGTACGTACTGCGCATGACATTTGGTCGTTTTGACAGCTGTTCCGGCGCGATAAATGAAATTCGGAGTTGTTATTCTCAGTATAACCTAACTTTTTGTTTTTGACGTCTTTATTCTTTCATGATATAATCATAACCTGATCGTTGTGGTAAATTGTTATTAATTTTGAAATAGTTGATTGATGTACCAGTTTTTTAATCATCATCTGATGATGACATTGACGTATTACCAAGAATCAGAAATCCAAAGAAAATACGTGCCCGGTAAATAAAAGATATCTATAACAATATATTTATATTTTCGTAACAATAACTTTTATTTTCGAGTCGTCGATAAAAGCATCAGGTACAAAACACGTCCAAACATTCGATATCTCACCAACAAGAATGTGTTCAGTCTCAAAAAACTATAAGGGTCGTCACACAATAATAGTAATTACAACGTAAAATTGCACCATTTGATCCAAATCTCGTATCGGACAAAATATATTCTAAAATCTATAAACTTTTAAATCGCTACAACTTAAGATTTATCACGCGGTGACATTACTCTGAGATTACATAGAGCGGTACAATGTTATCGTTTTTTTAAGTATACGCGACCCTATCTAAAAAGTATACAAAGAGCGTTGTACGACTTGATGTCTAATGCCGAGGTATCTTACAAAAGTGTATCAATGCAAATCTAAAATTTTTTCATATTCTACATCGTACGACGGATGTATCACTTCTGCTCCTGAAAACTGCAATCACGCGAATTGAAGAAAGGTATAATGTCTACCTAGATAAATTTAAATGTTACTTATACAAGACAATGCAATGGTAGATGACTTCTTTGGTTGATATTATTGGATACCGTTGAGATTCTCGCGATTAGAGACCCGCGTGCGTCAATTTTAAATTTAAACTTGCATTTTCTGAGTAAAAGAGTGAAGAGAGAAAACAAAATTTTCCCGACGTTTCTATGAGCTTCTATCCTCCTATTAAAAAAGAACTATAATCTAAAATGTGTCGTGCGACATTACCTCGCAGAGAAAGACTCATTTATAAAAGAAGGCTACAATAGCCGTTCCTCGGAGCACCGTCCGACGCGATTGCTGCGACCCAGAGAACTTGAGTATCATCGAGTTCTTAATCTAGAACGAATTATCGAACGTCAACGTCGCGGTGGAATTTCTACTGTCCGGCGATTGCATTGCGATATATCGTTTCCGTAAGATCTCTTGAAGGTCGTTGCAAGAGCTATTTTCTCGTTTGGCTCGCAAAGGTCTCCCACCCGGCGATCTGAAAAACACGTTTAAAAGCCCACTGTGAACAAAATCAATCTTTCGCAGCCACGACATTCTGACAATGCGAAACTCCTCTTTGTTCCTGGCGAATAAAAAGTTTACCGCGATAAAATTGTTTAATCGTACCTTGTGACGAGTTTCATTTTGACTTTGTTGATGTTTTTCAGTATGTCGCCCATTGATTTCTGGGAGATCAGTGGCGGTTTATGCCGATCGATGAACTTGTAGCCCTGTAAACTAGCTCTCCTCGCGATGTTAGGAGTCGTTGGAGGTTGCTGAGGTGGCGGCATATAATAATGACTAATTAAAAGTTTTAACATTATGATAAAAACGATTACCTACAGTAATTAGCATTGATCCCGAAGCAAGAAATCTTAAAGTCGGCAATAATTTTGTTGCTGGCTGAATTGCTGCATTTCTTGGCGACCTCGAAGCAATGCGATGTCGTATTTGTCCCAATAATCTCTGACAGGTTTGTTTTTCCAAACGAAAGCAAGTGAAGAATTCTACAACCATTGTATTCTTCGAAAGAGTCAACTCTGGAATAGTTTTGTATTAGATATTGGTTATAAATTAGTAGGTATAGGTATCCTTTATTTACTTACCGGGCACGTATTTTCCTAGGATTTCTCATTCTTTGTAAGACGTCAATTTCATCATCAGATGATGATTTGACAACTGGCACATCAATCAACTCTATTTCACAACTAATAACAATTATTATGATTCTGTCACGGTTGTGATTCTGTCACGGAATAATAGACGCAAACAAAAAGTTAGGTTATCCCGAGGATAGCTAGCTTATCCAGCGCTGAAACTGCCGGATAAGCTATCCCTGCATTTATTCCAAAGTTTATCCTATTCCAGACTTATACCATCGTGGTAAAACGCTTGCGTACAGGTTATTCTCAGTATAGCGCTATACGGCGTTTATACCGTGTTGGTAAAACCGGCCCTTATACCATCGTGGTAAAACGCTTGCGTACAGGTTATTCTCAGTATAGCGCTATACGGCGTTTATACCGTGTTGGTAAAACCGGCCCTTAGGGCCAGTTTTACCAAAGCCAAGTTATACCTAGAATAAGTATACCGAGGATAAATTTATACTCTTCTTTATACCTGGTATAAAGCGCAGGCGTTTTACCAGCTCCAAGTTTGCCTGGGATAACTATTCCAGGTATAAGCGTTGGCCATCTAAAATTATTTTTAGGTTGGTAGTAAGAAGTACGTACTGCGCATGACATTTGGTCGTTTTGACAGCTGTTCCGGCGCGATAAATGAAATTCGGAGTTGTTATTCTCAGTATAACCTAACTTTTTGTTTTTGACGTCTTTATTCTTTCATGACATAATCATAACCTGATCGTTGTGGTAAATTGTTATTAATTTTGAAATAGTTGATTGATGTACCAGTTTTTTAATCATCATCTGATGATGACATTGACGTATTACCAAGAATCAGAAATCCAAAGAAAATACGTGCCCGGTAAATAAAAGATATCTATAACACAATATATTTATATTTTCGTAACAATAACTTTTATTTTCGAGTCGTCGATAAAAGCATCAGGTACAAAACACGTCCAAACATTCGATATCTCACCAACAAGAATGTGTTCAGTCTCAAAAAACTATAAGGGTCGTCACACAATAATAGTAATTACAACGTAAAATTGCACCATTTGATCCAAATCTCGTATCGGACAAAATATATTCTAAAATCTATAAACTTTTAAATCGCTACAACTTAAGATTTATCACGCGGTGACATTACTCTGAGATTACATAGAGCGGTACAATGTTATCGTTTTTTTAAGTATACGCGACCCTATCTAAAAAGTATACAAAGAGCGTTGTACGACTTGATGTCTAATGCCGAGGTATCTTACAAAAGTGTATCAATGCAAATCTAAAATTTTTTCATATTCTACATCGTACGACGGATGTATCACTTCTGCTCCTGAAAACTCTGCAATCACGCGAATTGAAGAAAGGTATAATGTCTACCTAGATAAATTTAAATGTTACTTATAGAAGACAATGCAATGGTAGATGAATTCTTTGGTTGATATTATTGGATACCGTTGAGATTCTCGCGATTAGAGACCCGCGTGCGTCAATTTTAAATTTAAACTTGCATTTTCTGAGTAAAAGAGCGAAGAGAGAAAACAAAATTTTCCCGACGTTTCTATGAGCTTCTATTCTCCTATTAAAAAAGAACTATAATCTAAAATGTGTCGCGCGAAATTACCTAGCAAGGAAAGACTCATTTATAAAAAAAGAAGAGAGATCTATTAATTTTGATTCTCCAAAGCTCTGACTTAGATAAAATTATAATCATGATTCAATCGCACGCGTGGAAAGGAAGGCTACAATAGCCGTTCCTCGGAGCACCGACAGACGCGAAAATGCTGCGACCTAGAGAACTTGAGCATCATCGAGTTCTTAATCTAGAACGAATTATCGAACGTCAACGTCGCGGTGGAATTTCTACTGTCCGGCGATTGCATTGCGATATATCGTTTCCGTAAGATCTCTTGAAGGTCGTTGTAAGAGCTATTTTCTCGTTTGGCTCGCAAAGGTCTCCCACCCGGCGATCTGAAAAACACGTTTAAAAGCCCACTGTGAACAAAATCAATCCTTCGCAGCCACGACATTCTGACAATGCGAAACTCCTCTTTGTTCCTGGTGAATTAAAAGTTTACCGGGATAAAAGTGTTTAATCGTACCTTGTGACGAGTTTCAATTTGACTTTGTCGATCTTTTTCAGTATGTCACCCATTGATTTTTGGGAGATCAGTGGCGATTTATGCCGATCGACGAACTTGTAGTCCTGTGAACTAGCTCTTCTCGGAATGTTAGGAGTCGTCGGAGGTTGCAGAGGTGGCGGCATATAATAATAACTAATTAAAAGTTTTAACATTATGATAAAAACGATTACCTACAGTAATTAGCATTGATCCCGAAGCAAGAAATCTTAAAGTTGGCAATAATTTCGTTGCTGGCTGAATTGCTGCATTTCTTTGCGACCTCGTAGCAATGCGATGTCGTATTTGGCCCAATAATCTCGGACAGGTTTGTTTTTCCAAACGAAATCAAGTGAAGAATTCTACAACCATTGTATTCTTCGAAATAGTCAACTCTGGAATAGTTTTGTATTAGATATTGGTTATAAATTATAGTAGGTATAGGTATCCTTTATTTACTTACCGGGCACGTATTTTCCTAAGATTTCTCATTCTTTGTAAGACGTCAATTTCATCATCAGATGATGATTCGAAAACTGGCACATCATTCAACTCTATTACACAACTAATAACAATTATTATGATTCTGTCACGGTTGTGATTCTGTCACGGAATAATAAAGACGCAAACAAAAAGTTAGGTTATCCCGAGAATAGCTAGCTTATCCAGCGCTGAAACTGCCGGATAAGCTATCCCTGCATTTATTCCAAAGTTTATCCTATTCCAGACTTATACCATCGTGGTAAAACGCTTGCGTACAGGTTATTCTCAGTATAGCGCTATACGGCGTTTATACCGTGTTGGTAAAACCGGCCCTTAGTGACAAAAAATAGAATTCGTTATTCGGTTGTTTCGCGCCGTTCTAACGAGTGTGATTGCCGTACTCGCTTCGCTCGTGCGGCAAACTTCACTCTCGTTAGAAACAGCGCTTCACGCCCTAATAACGAAAATAACTATTTAGCGCCTCTCTAGTTTCAGAGCCATGACGGTTTTCTGCAGTATGTACTTGTCTAGAAAGAGGTTGCATTTCTTCTAGTTCCTCATTATTTGCAGTGTCCAAAAACTGATTATCATTTTCATGTCGAGAAGTAATTGTTTGTAACGAATATAATTG
Organism: Xiphydria camelus; assembly: GCA_963678675.1. Classification (NCBI taxonomy): domain Eukaryota; kingdom Metazoa; phylum Arthropoda; class Insecta; order Hymenoptera; family Xiphydriidae; genus Xiphydria; species Xiphydria camelus. The sequence goes on along the minus strand of OY783192.1, from coordinate 18,669,677 downwards.
TTTTCTTATCTCCATTAACACATTACATGCCGCATGACGTACATGCTGCAAGAGTAATGTATTTAACTTTTTCGGGAGATAAATTGATAGAAGTTAAAAAAATCCTAAATCGAGTTGCCAAAATTCCAAAACTGCTTTCAATCATTCGCCTTCCGCGTGATAACCTGTAGTTGAATATGTTCTCTTCTCTCGTAATACGTTTTAGAGGGAACGGTTTCATTACATTGTAACTTAATGGGAAAGCATCGTCGGCGAGTACTACATAAGGGATAGTAATATTAGAATTCGGAAGTTGCTTTGCGTCGAGTATGTTCAATAATGCTCTATTCGTTAAACATTCCTTTAATTTACTTTTAGCATATACTCCGCTATCACCAACTCGACCATTTGTTCCAACATCGACATATAGAAATTTGTAGTTGGCATCGGCAAGCGCAAATAAAACAATACTATGATGGGATTTATAATTATAGAAATGGGATCCACCCAGTTTTGGACAAGTTATGCGCACGTGCTTTCCGTCCATTGCACCAATTGTATTAAACACATTCCATTTTTTTTCAAAATTTTCAGCAATATTTTCCCATTCCTTTTTCGTTGTTGGTACCTGTGGAACAGATACTTTAAAAATCGCTATTTTTATACATTTTAACTAGTACTATTTCAATATTTCTTACTCTAACACTACATAATACGTGTTTATTATACCATTGACGAGAAGATAACTTAGTATTACATTAATAAATTTTATTTATTTTCAGGAATGGACCCCTAATTTAAGTGACAACTCGAATGCTGCACCCTCAAATGCATCAATAGCGAATGCCAAAAGTACATCCGACACTGTATCTCTTATACGGAATCCCACAAAAAGAGCAAAAAGAATGAGTTTGTATGATAATTTATTGGTACAAGCAACAAACACCATGTCCCACATGTCAAATCTTGTAAAAGTAAAACCAGTAAATGAATTGGCGCAGGATCCAATCGATACTTTTGGTCAATTTATAGTCGGTGAACTAAAGAGTATCCAACGGGCGAGTAATGAACTTATGTTGCGACAAGTTAAAAAAAAAATACAGCAGGTTCTAATGGACATTTGGGATGTAATTGAATCGCAATCATTTCTACCAAACTGTTCTGTATCCCAAGCATCGTCGAGTCACCGGACATTAGTTACATCAGCTCAACTTCACCGCAATTCAAATTCTAGTTATTCACTTCCTACTCCTGAACATGTAGAGGAACCTTCATTTGATTCACCTATTTCATAATGTTGTACATGTCGCTAATATAACAAGAGAAGATAGTTCTCTACAATACACTTCAATGGATTAATTTCATTGAAGGGAAGGATTAGTTTCTTGTATGTTTTTATTGAGATTTTTAAATGTATTATAAGTTCAGAATATTACTAATTTGGTTCAGTTATCATTCATCAATGTTTTATTTTTCAAATAACATTTTGAACTGTTTGAATGCGGCGAAGCGCTATCGCGTTTCTCTTGTGTTGTGCCAAAAATGCATAGAAGTACGAAAAACTCTTGTAAAAAGTGAGAATACCAAATATTTTTGTCGGTAAAAAAATTATTTTTTATATAATAATTTACGTTAATTATAACCGTTTCTATTATTTTCCAGAAAAAACATAACTACGCATTTCATTCCGCACTTCCAGCATATGTACACCCGTGCTCACGGAATCTGTCGCTGGTGACTTTTTTTAAACCTTATTTTTAAACGTACTAACCAGTGAACAATTAATTCTCATGCCCTCATTAGCTACGGTGACGTCTACTCTCGTTAATGAAAGCACGAGGATTGATTAATCATTGGTTAGTACGTTTAAAAATAACATTTAAAAAAAGTCACCAGCGACAGATTCCGTGAGCACGGGTGTATATAGAAGAAAATTCTTCAGCACTTAAACGGTAAATAATATTGCTTTGTAATCATATAAGTAAATAAAATGTTTCATTTACTTACCTTTAAAAATTCATCCTTCAGTGTATAATAAATGGCCTTACAAGTTTCTGGAATTATACCAGACAGAGTGCATTGGGGTATGCGAGTACTATATTGTAAGCTTGTATAACTTTCTCCTGTTGCCAAAAACCGAAGTGTAACCATAAGTCGTTCTTTGACACTAATAGGACTTCTTAAATGTGTTTCTTCTCTACAAATAAATAGTGCTATTTTCATGGCCACAAATTGAAAAGTATCTTCATCCATCCTTAAGTAGTTTTCATAACTTTTTATGTCTTCACATTGTAGCTCTCGAAGTAAATTTTGATGGATACCCCTTAAACCACGTTTCTCAATCCATGGTCTTACCCATAAGCGTTTCCTTTTTTCCTTCTTTTTTAGTATTAAACTTATTACTATAATTGCACTGATTGTCGTGCCACAGGCAAATAAACGGCCATCCATTTTTATTGATTATTGGGAAAAGAGAGTTCACAGATTAAATTATTCACACTGTTATGAACACAATATTATGCGTCGCTCGAAGGATGCATCTTCGATCTTTCGCGCTTTGCAAGGAACTGACAGAAAGGGCATATGAGGATCGTGACCTGGACCGTTGATGTCTGGTTTCTTTCTTTACTCCACTTAAAAGAGGTGCGACACCGCGTCGCCTCATAATATAAAGCAGTTAATACTTGATTACGGCGGAAAAAATATTTTGTTGGGCCAAGGAAATATATATTAATTATTCGAATATCTCTTTCATTCAAACAAAAATATAGTAATAGCTAATAAATATTTACTTGGCTCAAAGAAACATTTCTTTCGCCATAATCAAGTATTCCGAGGGAAGAGATCTAGTTAAACAAGAACCCAATAGAAAAATTTATTTCACACAAGTAGACATTTACTTATATCGATTAAAAGTCTATTTAAATTAAATTAATGTTTTGCATATCTTTTTCATCGAGTACGAACCTAGTAGAACATTTATCCAATTCAAATAGAATTTTATGTTAGGTCGATTTGTGAACATGCTAGTTTCTAACATGCTCGATACTAGCAAGGTTTTGGACACACAAATGCTACTAGGTTGCAAATGCTCGAAAGTAGCACGAAAGTATGCTACTTACCAGCATGTGTAGCTGGCTGGGGCTTACTGGTATTTGATAAAAGATTTGAAACAGTGTAATATGTGCATTCAGCTCCTTAAAAGAAATTTTATAAAAGAAATTTTATAAAAGATATGATAAAAGATCTTTGTCGTAGATCTTTTATAGTGTAATGTCGGCCTAAGTCATGCACATCGCTTACCACAACCCTTTTTACAGCTGCACGATATAACTTTCAGAACAGAAATCGGAGCCGGGACCACGGTAGTAAAAACTGGTGATAAAATGTTGCCCATTTTTTTCCAACCCCACTGCGCGTTGGCTGTATATCTTTTCCTCGCCAAGATTGAATTTGGTAAAATACCCGGTAAGAATGCTGTTTTAATGCTGCAGATGTTGGTGGCAATCTAGACAAAATTACGGCATGATTGGATTGGCCAACCAACTTATTAAAATAAATAAATCTGTAGTTATTCAAAGAAGTTTCTTTCCGTTCAGCTTTATATAACGCAAGTGTGAATTTCTCACCAGCACTTTCAATTTGCTCTTTCGTAGATTGAGAACTGCTGAAAATATAAACAACATCTTCCAAATCCTTTCTCTTGTTTAATATGTTTACGATTTAAGATTTGCCTTTTCCGAAAAACGCAAAAGTGGTTTCGCAACCATTAAACGCATGTGCAAAAAGAACAGTTTCTTTAATATTTTTACTAACGTTGGATGATTGCATATCACAGAAGATCTATAAATCCTTTTCTTTATATTTCCTTGGGCTGGTTTCAAAAACAAAATATCCTTATCTTGAGGAGCAAGAGCAATATAAGAGAAAGAAGATCGACATATTGACCAACTACAACCACAGTGTCGTGTTGACTTGATAGATCGATGGCGGTTGTAACGATTAGTAAGTCAGCATCGTCTAAAACAGTAAGAGTATTAATATTCTTAGAATTTAGCCTCTCGACAAGTTGAGAAATTAAACGATCTTTGTTAGCTATATTACTTAACAATATCTTTTATTGATCGTGTATTGATGTGTTTTCACTGAATGCAATTGTAGCCGAAGTGCGCTTCAGGAGTCGTTTTTGTCGTTCAAGACTCTTTGTAATAAGTTACATAGTGACCATAGTGTTTACGTATAAAGTTAACATAGGCCGAGTAAATGTCACGAAATGTACCCTGTTTTGGCCATGCCACACGGTGAATCAAATGGGCATGTTCACGATTTTTTTTTGGATCATTCGTTAATACTTTCTGTGCTTATTAATAAGATGTGTTTGTTTTTTTTTCTGAGCACTAATTTCTTTTTTTTTAATGTTTAAAGTTTGACTTCGATTCAAACGAAATCCTTAGTGACGTCACTAAAGCCATTGGCAAGGGGCCAAACCCGGGTTTGTGAATGGTGGAGAATCTGTTACCCGACTCTGATTGGTCAGTTAAAATGGCGGTGAAAGTGCGACGCTTTAAAACGAATGCCTTTTTTAACATCTCAAAAATAATGGAAAAATATTTTTTAATGACCCATTTTTTACCTACATTACTTTAATACCCTAATCTTCCGATTCATGCACTTTAAACAGTTGTACAAAAAGTTGTGAACATGCCCATTACCACCATCCACTACAAATTCGCAATGATCGCTCAAGTCAGCAGTTCGTTCTGGAACTTTGTTAAAAATTTCGTACAAGGATGAAATAATAATAATAATAATAATAATACACATTTTTAACACTGACTAAAATCCGTAAATAATCCACCGTAACGCATACCACAAGTTTGTGTCACAAGTGCGTTGACGCCTCGCTAAACTTGACATATTTTAACAGCCTGCTAAAAACTATCCTTAACTTTAAACGTATTTTTCGAGAATTAAGTAAGGATTAGCTAACATATTTATAGAACAGTTTTTATGTAGAATTTAATGGCAAACATTTATGGTTCTGTACATTTTTTACGTTTGAACAACGGTTTACGAGGAAATTGAGAAAAACTGACACAATGTACGATCCGGGGGTTGTTTTTTGCAAAATAAGAGATGTTGCGGACACTGGACAATTGGGAACTTTGTAGGGTTTTGTTCCTGATCCCATTAGGAAAATGTATACGTAATATGAAAACTTTATAAATTATTTCTCCTATTCCATGTTTATACGTCTAATTTACGTGTACTATCCGTATTGGCCGCAGGCTAACGGGGAAGTAGAAATAGACAGAATAGAAGTATCCTTAAACGTCTGAAAATCGCGTATGCGGAAAAGCGAAATTGGAAGGAAGAATTGTACAACTACTTATTGATGTATCGTTCGACACCACATTCTTCAACGGGAAAATCACCGGCAAAATTGTTATATGGGCGAAAATTGAAAACGAAGCTTCCAGAAATGAGTAGAAAGAAATTTGGACGAGGAAGTTCGCGATAAGGATGCGTGGAATAAAATCAAAGGGAAAGAATATTTTGACAGGAAAAACCGAGCGAAGGAGTCTGATGTTCAACCGGTTGATTCGGTATTGCTGAAGGGGGAAAAGGGAAACAAGTTAAGTACGGATTTTGAACAAATGAAGTATGTGGTGACCGAAGCGAAAACAGTGTTAGCATACAGTCGCCTGAGGGTGCGGTTTATAAAAGAAACGCATCTTTTGTGCGAAAGTTTAACGAAAGTCAAGCTGAGTCCCCTCAGGAAGAAAAACCAGGATCCGCGAGCCTCAGCCGATTGTATCCGAAACCGGTCTGTCAGAACCGACGGAAATAGAAGAACGTATGGACCCGCCGTTTGAGGAACGACCTAAGCATGAACGAAACCTGCCAAAAAAGTTCGATAGTTTTGTTATGTATTAGTTAGAACAGCAATCGTTTGTCAAAAAAAAAAGAAAAAAGAGAAAGTAAATGTAGTGTTTAAGTTGGTAGCGCCTGAATGAGTGAGAGGACTAGAGAGAGAAGCGAGAGAGACTGAGACCAGCCCCCTGCAACTCTGCGTTTCGCATGGCCAAACCGTTGTCGCCAACCGCGTGGTGGCGTAGTGTCGCTGGTCCGGCAGGCCCGGCTGAAAGCGGGCGAATGAGGTGTGAATGAAGGGGCTTGAGTGCAATGAAGCATTATTCCATTTTGTAATAAATATGTAGGGATAAGGAATTTTATGAAGTAATAGAAATAGTCCAGTAAATGTTCGAACGAATTTTATATGAGCCAGCGCAGCCAACAGCCAGCAGCAGCCAACACAGGGCCAGCGATAGGGCGCCACGTAGCGGATTAGTACGACTGGCGACAAAGCGTGGTCAAAGATATCTAATGGGAATACGTGTGAGTTGCAGGGGGCTGACTGAGACTGAGCGCGCGTCTAGGGAGTAGGAAGAAGGAGCAATGGCGTCAGTAGAACGACCGAGTCCGAAGGAAAGCGGCACGTGCCCGACCGGGGCCAGTTGTAAGTGAAATAAAGGAAGACCAGTCACTGTGTTGAAAGAGTTGTTTCCCCACGAGCCCTCGATACAACAATCGGTAACGCAAAACCTGCAGATCAATGGTGTTGGAAGAAGAACAAAAATGGTATTGTCCCTCTAACTACACTCCAGGCCCCTGCTCCAGAAGTTCTTCTTCGACTAATTTCTTGTAAATGTGAAAAGGGATGTCGGAGAGCTTGTGGGTGCAGAAAAGCAGGGTTCAATTGTTCTATTTGCTCAAACTGTGACAATAAATGTGATAATATGCCTCATCTTTTGGAAGATAGTGATGAAGATGAAGACACCGATACGATCTTAGAACCACTATTTAATGAAATTGATGCAGAAAGTAGAGAAGAAGCTACTGCGCCAGAATTAATCCCACAAGACTCTGAGACTTTGTTGCCTTCAACTAGCAAAAACACAGAAAAAGCTGGTCCTCAGGGGTATCAAAGCGAAAAAAATTAGTGTAATTTTCACTTAGAAATTAATATGTGATTAGGCCTACTGGGGAAACCACAGAAAAAAAACGCGCCATATAATCTACCTCATGGTGGTGTGGAAATGGGTATTACTTTTACCTACACATTAAATGGTAATTTTCGTTAGTCTCCTATCCAAAATGGATCGGTTTTATGGAAAAAAATGATAAGGATCAATTGTGTAGAGAAAATTATGTAGTTTAATTTATTATAGAATCATTTTTGCTGTAAAAGAAACAAGTAACGAGATATCTTGAAAAATCTCTTTTTTTCGCACTTTATTACAATATGGCGGCGTCCGCGGCAAAGATACGAGGTGGCAAAGTAAAAAATCGAAAAAAGCAGTTCAAAATACATAAAATAGCCAAATATCAAGTTACGCAAATTTTTCCAGCTAAAGACAATATACAGCACCTAATTACTGGACTCGTCAGCTATTGGGGAGGCTATATAAGAATGCGATATCTCGTGGTACAATTCGACACTAGACAAAATGGCCGCTGCAAGGGTATTGCTGACATATGTGTATGTTGAACAGGTTATGTGTCAAAAAAATACTCCAAAAAGAAGTTTATTGTACATGGTTAATTAAATACCGCCTGACCTTCTACTACATTTCGAGACTCTGGTGTACCTTTTGCAAATGTGAGAAGGTCTTTTAACAAAAGTGTTAACATTGTTTATCACATGTGTCGACCGGTTTTACAACGAAATCTTCGTTTTTTCAAACAGTGCGCTATTTCGGTTACCCTTGCATCGGCCATATTGGCTTGACCGCAGCGCCGCCACCGGTAAATAGCGTGCCCAATACGGAGGCAGTACGAGGATGAGGTACCTCGGAAACGTGTAAGCACAGCTGTAAGCTGTGATGTAAGTGCGAGTGAGAACACACGATGACGGCATAAGAGCCTCTTTATCTTGAGCTTTTCTAGAAAATTGAGTGCAATAGAGGCTCTCTTATGCCGTCACCGTGTTCTCACTTGCACTCACACATTCCCTAAATACCCTATCCTCGTACTGTCTCTGTAAGTAGGATTTACAGCGATTTGTAGGGGGTCGAATCGCAAGACGCCTTGCATATTTCTGCTATAATATGTACCTATTAGATCATTCGCATAACATTCATATGAATACTTTCGTAAATATCTATCACAAAAACTGTAGATAGATGCAGAAGCAGACCCCTATGGCGCTGCTGATGAGTCTTGCAAAACCAAAAGCATAAGATTTGTATTAGATTTTGAGCAGGAACGTAATTGAATGGGTTTTTTTTAAACAACTCTTTAGTTTCTTTATAAAGCAGCTTTTTGTTAGTGGGACTTGCAAGATGTTAACACTCATAATATGCTACTAGAGTAAGTAACGGAATACAAAATTTAAATAACATTAATTTATCCAATTCTTTATACTTTGAATTACTTTCTCAAGTAGGAGCTTTTGTTTCTTCGAATCTGATGCACCACATTTGTCCAGTTTCATCAATTTCTTTTGCCCTGTTTTCTTGAGCATATTCCATTGCAATTTATCCAATCCTGAATAATTATCTGCGTTTAGAAACACTGCCAAATCGTTTTTCGTCTTTACGTTGTTTATTCGCAGGACCGTTTTTTTCTCCAATTTCTTTGGATCTACTTCCAGTGTCTTCGTTTTCTTCTTCCAATCCTGAGATTTATCTCTGACTTCATCATTATGCTCTGCATTTAAAAAATCCGACAAATTATCTCTTGTTTCCGTGCAATCGTTTACTAGCTGGGCCTTCTTCCTGTTCAATTTCTTTGTAATTTCCTTTGGTGATATGATTATTTTGATTGGCTTTGGAGGTTCGCCTTGATCTTCATCATTATTTCCTTGAATTCTTAAGCTATCTATGTTTAGGAATGCTGGAGAGTCAATATTTGTCTTTTCGTGATCTTGTATGTCCGGGGTTTTCTCCTTCTTCAATTTCTTTGAAGTTTTCATGGTTTTCCTATTATCTTCTGCAGATTTTATTTTTCGTTCCACTTTGTTACTTATATCTTTCTTTTTGGAAATAATTGAAGTCTGCGATTTTTCTCGTTTCCTTTTTGATGGAATAGTTAAGGAAACATCTACATTATTTTCTTCGACTTTTATATTTTCTACAACAGATATCTTTTCAAGTTCAAGTGGTTCTGTTTTAAAACCTGACTCTCGAACGAACGTTTCTCGACTAATTCGCCCTAGAAGAAATAAAAAGTTGTTTGGAAAATTTGTTTATGTATTCATGAAAAAGACAATAAAATATTATCGCCACTCGTTTGTGTTGAACTTTGTAAAGTCCACAAGAATTGACAGATAGAAAAATATATCGCCTTCTTAATACTACAACTAGGTAACTCAAATTTTCGGTATTTTCAGTTATCTACTTTGTACCCAAGTTTGTACGCTCTTTTTGGTGTTACGGGATAAGGTCTGTCGCATATTTAAGGTTAGAAATACAGTAGTGTGATATAGGGCGTGTTCAGAAATTGGCTGACAGTACTGCATTCCCATTCCGAAGTATGGGAATGCAGTACTGTCAGCCAATTTATGAACACGCTCATAGATACAGTCACTAAAGCGACTAATATATCCATACAATAAGTGCACAATTTAAATACCGAAAATTCGAGTTACCTAGTTGTAGTATTAAGGGGACGATATACTCTTCCGCATTACTTTTTAATGAATAAATTATGTCTTATCGATTTCTGAGTTGCAAAGACTCTTCTAGAGGGCCACTTTTAACCCTTTGAAGCACACATTTTCTTGATATTCTTATTTTCATAAACATAGTTGCTCCTCAGGTTTTTGGGGTCGCTGATTTCAAATTTGCTATCAGATTTTCAAAATTCAAAATGGCGGATCCAATATCCGCCATTTTGAATTTTGAAAATCTGACCATGTATTCGTAATCAGCGATCCCAAAAACTGCCAGATATACATTTTCATGATATTTGCATCGTTTTCCGAATTTTGATCCGCCATATTGGATCCGCCATTTTGAATTTTGAAAATCTGAACATGGATCGACCCCAAAAACTTCACGGTGGCGACTTTGGCGCCAAAACTTCGAAAACTTTCGAAGATAATGAATTTTATCTAGAAAAATTGCGATTTATCAAGGTTTGTTTATCCGCATTAATAAAATCATGCATGATTTCAAATTATTGCACATCAATTCTTATTCTTGAATATATTCGGACTATAACTAATGCCAAAACACCAAAAAAAATTCGAAAATTCGGTGAAAATTACTCAGAAAATGGTTATAAAGAAGGTGGCACTCCCAGAGTGCCACCATACCGCAAAGGGTTAATGTATTCCTTTATAAAACGTTGAAACAAATATTTCAGTCAATGATTGGCGACTTTTGATAAATTCGTTAAAAAATTGTTCGCCACTCAGTGCGTAAAACTCGGTTTCACGGGCGTCCTGAACCCCGTCAACCTCGTATTTGACACTTAGTGACAAAAAATAGAATTCGTTATAAGGGTGTTTCACGTCGTTTTAACTCGTGTGGTTGTCGCACACGCTTCGCTCGTGCGGAAAACTTCACATTCGTTAAAAACGGCGCTTCACGCCCTTATAACGAAAATATCTATTAGATATGGTATACAAATTATGCACCTGAAGGGTCTAATTTTTCATGGATAGAGGAACGTTTGCGTATGAATAAAATATACTTATATATTACTAAAAGCAAGAAATTGAGGAAGAGTGTAGCAGTGATGACTTCAATGGTTCAACATTTTATCGATCATACCGCTTTAATCTATGTACATTATTTTACGTACATCCAATATCATCCTGGGAAATTGATGAATGAACGTTGTTCTTGGTTAAATTCCTAACTTGAAGATCCTCTTTAGGAAAAAATTTCTCTACTTGCGATATTGTTGTAGGATAGCAAAGCGTCTCATCTATTTCTCCTACATCGAAAGTCAAATCTTCTTCAAAATCATTGTTTCGAGCTTTGATCAGAGAAAATATAGTTCTCCCTTCGTCTTCCTTTGTGGGAATACTAAAAAAAGTGGAGATCATTATAGATGATGATTGATTAAGTGATCTTAAATTAATATTGAAACTCTCAAGTAAATTGATTTTAGCCAGAAAATGTAATCAATTTTTCAAAATTTAAATCGTTCTTTAATTATAATAAAAGAATTATAAATACCTTTTACTAAAATTAAACTCTGATTAAATTTATCAAAGAAATATACTTGTAAGAACAAATTCTTATGACTGAGCTGTGCTGACCTGCGTATATCCTCGTCTATCCATGGCAAGTCGAGCCAAACTTTCAAATCAAGCGGAAGATAATACTTTTCAGGAAGCAGAGGTACTCCAATAACTTTAAACTGTTTCAAATATCCATACACGCTATTATACCACATGCAGGATCTCTTGACAGAGAACCGCGATAAAATCCTACAAAATTATGGAGAAGTTTATAAGTGGGACTTTGCATTGTTGTTGCTGTGTGAAAAATAGCCATGATACCATGTACCATATTCTACTGATAATTGCGTAAGCTATAACAGAAATCGTCCATGCATGTCCCAGCTTAATTCTTGCTTTGAGGAAGTCACCAGCGCATTGTGCCACAGATTCAACACGACACATGAGCTTTGCAAAACCTTGAGTTCTTATTAAAATATATTGGAGCATTTGTCTACTCGGCAATGTAATGGTCTCTTTCCTAATTTCAATACAGCTCTTTAAATCTTTGTACTCCTTTTCCAGAGAGAGGCTTAAATAATTAAGAAGAGCTCTATTGACTTTTTCCATATTTTTCAGTCCTTTATCACTGCGGAATTTGCTTTTCATGCGATAAATTAATCGACTGAGTATTGCCGCTTCAGTGTGAAGTACATCAAGGTATTCCAAATCTTTTATTATCTTGTTTATTGTAGCAAGAAAAGTCTTTGCATCTAAAAAGATTTCTCATGAAACATCATAATGCGAATATCTGCGTACTAAAATAATTTAGAGAAAGGAAGAGGTTGGGAAGTCCACATAGCGTGAGAATAATCAGCCCCCTGCAACTCTGCGTTTCGCATGGCCACACCATTGTCGCCAACCGCGTGGTGGCGCAGTGTCACTGGCCCGGATGAAAGCGGGCGAATGAGGTGTGAATGAAGGGACTTGAATGCAATGAAGCATTATTCCATTTTGTAATAAATATGTAGGGATAAGGAATTTTATGAAGTAATAGAAATAGTCCAGTAAATGTTCGAACGAATTTTATATGAGCCAGCATAGCCAACAGCCAGCAGCCAGCAGCAGCCAACATAGGGCCAGCGTGTAGGGCGCCACGTAGCGGATTAGTACGACTGGCGACAAAGTGTGGTCAGATATCTAATGGGAATACGTGTAAGTTGCAGGGGGCTGAGAATAATCAAAGGAATTTCAGTATATCATTAATATTCTATACATTTAAATACATGCTTAAATATCAAGATTAAATGTTATTTACATAGTAAAAATGTAAACATGTAAATGCCATTACATGAGCTATCCCAATAAAAGTTAAAGGCAAGTATTATAAATTAGAGTTGTGTAATGGTTGGGTTCAAAACTATGCGATATCGAGTGAATAAAAAAATAACGAGGTAAATAAGGAACATTAAAATTCATCACGTATAAATTTACGGTATAACATTGTACGATAGTTTTAACCCTTAACCCGTGAGGTGCTCGGTAGTCCCATTTGCGCAGCACGTGCCGCGCGGTCTGTGAGACCGACATCACGGGTTGAGGGTTAATGTCGTTATATGATTGTCAAGGAAACAGAAATAATTCCGAAATTAACCTAAAAATAATTTTAAATACAATGGTACTTTACCAATATCTCGTGAAAACGTATGCCAGCAAATATTTGGTGGATGACGCAAATCAATTTTGTTCCATAAACAATCCATATTTTACCAATTCTAATTGGAGAAATAATAATTTAACGCGTTGTACTAATCCGACAGACCACTTTAAAATTATGGCTGCGTTTCAATCAGCCCCCTGCAACTCTGCGTTTCGCATGGCCAAACCGTTATCGCCAACCGCGTGGTGGCGCAGTGTCGCTGGTCCGGCAGGCCCGGCTGAAAGCGGGCGAATGAAGTGTGAATGAAGGGGCTTGAGTGCAATGAAGCATTATTCCATTTTGTAATAAATATGTAGGGATAAGGAATTTTATGAAGTAATAGAAATAGTCCAGTAAATGTTCGAACGAATTTTATATGAGCCAGCGCAGCCAACAGCCAGCAGCAGCCAACACAGGGCCAGCGATAGGGCGCCACGTAGCGGATTAGTACGACTGGCGACTGTCGCGTCTGTAGTCAGACTGTCGCGTACGCAACTAGACTCGATTCCGAATCGATAGAATCTTCGAGAGTTCTAGGATTTAAGGCGGTAAAACTCAAACGCCAAATTGTTCTGTATACTGGAAAATAACGTACGGGTGAACTCCCACGGAGCGTATCGAATATATTAGGGTACCGTCTACCACGAGATTTATAAACTTCCGGCCGCCGTGAGTTCGGTTCGCGAGGACTATCAACAGCCAGGTATAAACACCTTCTTCCGTTGGGGCGACTGAGTTTTGGCGACTCGAGAAGACGTAAACGATATCGCGTAGCATTTTAGATTTATAAACAGCTGAGTTTTGGCGACTCGAGAATACGTAAACGATATCGCGTAACATTTCCGATTTATAAACAACTTCGCCAAATTCGCCCTTCCATGAAGTCACGTCACGAGTGTGTGAGTGCAGAATGGGAGGGAGAAAAACCGTTGAACAACCCGCGATTAGCGTTTTCGATTGGTGCCCTCCTCCGGCCGAGGGGCTGGGCTTACGCTACTAAAAAGGACGTTTCGACGCTCAATCGGTAGATCAATCTTCTCTATCTACGTTGTGCAACGACTGAAATATACGGTGATCATCGAACCAGTTTCCTAGTCTTTTATTTTCTCGCTTTTCCCCGCATTTTCGAGCAGAGCGCCTTAGCGCTCCACGGGCCGGACCTGCCCTCTGGTTTCTACGAGGACTGCCAACGAGGACCGGCGTGGAACACAACAAGACTTAACTTAAAATCCCTATTTCCGGAAATTACTAGATCTGTGGCGGCGCATTTAAACGCTTTGTATTAACGTTTAATCATCATTGTTCATTAGGAAGTAAGGTATAGATGAAACGTAGTAGAGAGAAAGAACGAGAACGTCGGGGACTGCGTTATAAGCTAAATAAGCCGCAAGCCACTGCGATCTCCGTTTATAAATATAGTATTTCCTTTCGTGAACCGAAGACTGCGATCTCCGTTTATAAATATGGTATTTCCTTTCACGAACCGATAGGCCATAGTTTAGCTAGCGAGAATAGGTCCCCTTTCTTCGAGTCACGTAGGTGTGCGCGGATAAGTTTCCGTCATCGATTGCGTAAGACCGAGCGCGGTAGATCCATGGGGGTCGACGCGTTCTTTCTTCGCACGTGGACGCGTGGTGCGTGGATTACATCATCGTGCGTAGAGGGAGAAAGTGGGAGTGGAGTTCTTGACTTCGCCTAGAGTCGAGTATTAGATTGGTTCCCCACCGTTGCCGAAAGGCGGGGACTTAGGATTTAAAAGGGTGCACTTTGCCGCTCGCGGTGCACTCAGATAAAGATTTATAACGCGACTTTATATTCGAAAATGTGCCAAAATATATTCGATTGGTGATCACCTCATTTCAAGAAAGAATAGTTTTCTTTATACCTAAATAAAACTCTCCAGTTCCTGATCCGGCTCCTTTCAAGCAGAGTGGGTTAGCACTCCACGGGCACGGACCTGCCCCCTGGAATTGGACAAAGAAGACCAGCCCGGCACGCAACAAATTTGGTGACAGCGGTGGGATCTTTTAAAAGGACAGACACTTTAACAATTTCAAACAGTGCCGGCTCGAAAGTGATAAAAGAACTTTATTGAAAATAAAATTTTAAATACAAAACGAACTGTAAAACGCACCCCTCTTTCCCGGGTTATTTGTGTGTGGTTTTTCCCGGGAACTGCGGGCGAATGCCAGAGGGGGTGGCTCAAGTGACCACACAAGCAAACTTCCACTTGTGAGTCCACACGCGCAAAAATTAAAAGAGACCGAGAGACTGTGAAAAAAACCTATCCACCGCGAATCAACAACGAGGCGACAACCCGGAGATCCACAGCGAGGACGACAACCCGGAGATCCACATCGAGGACGACGGCCCGGAGATCCACATCGAGGACGACGGCCCGGAGATCCACATCGAGGACGACGGCCCGGAGATCCACATCGAGAATGACGGCCCGGAGATCCACAGCGAGGACGACGGCCCGGAGATCCACAGCGAGGACGACAACCCGGAGATCCGAGGCAGCAAGGCGACGATCAACTTAAGGATTTCCTGCGATTTATTGTCGGCATCGGTGAGCGATTAATAAAATAAAAGCGAAAATGAGGCGCGGAGCATTGCGCATGAGCGGTCCTTTCCGTATAGTCGAGGTAGGAAATCCCGGAATCCAGCAGTCTATTGCGGTACAGACTGACTTGGCCGTGAGTAGCCCGCCAATTGTTACGTGTCCGCCGAGCGAAGCGCCGTCGATTGAAACTGCCGAAATAGAAACGATAGTAGAACCTTCTTATTTAAGCTTAAAACTAGCTGGAGAACTCGTTCCTTCCTTTGATGGTAAACCGGGAGAATTAACAAAATTTATACAGCAGTGTAAAATCGCCGACGCGCGCGTAAAACCATCGGACCGGACAAACCTATTAGCTATAATATGTAGTAAAATTAAAGGTCATGCCGATAAACTCGTTGCAAACCGTCGCGCACCGATTGATTTGAACGATTTAATCACTTTGTTAAAAACCGCCTTTTCGCGATTCTTCGACGTCAATTTAGTGCACGACGAGCTTCGCCGACTTTGCCAAAACGAAAATGAGGAAGTTGAATATTATGGAGCGCGAGTTCTCGAAGTTCTTGTCCGCGGATTGGAAGCTGCAAACGAGAAATATGACGAGTCACAAACCATTGGAGTCAACACCTTATTAAGAAACGCGGCTATTACTTGTTTTACTCGCGGACTACGCGATTCGCTAATGAGCACGTTGTTATCTAAACAAAAACCCGAGACCTTAGAAGACGCCATCGATTTAGCTGTGCGAATCGAACAAGAAACGAAGGAACGTGCTCGTCAACTTCAGGGAACATCAAAGCAAAATCCCAATCAAAGTAGAGTCTATAATGCGAATTATTTTCCAAATTCTAATACCGACCGACGTTCGCGACGCGATAATTTGTACCTCCCTGGGCGAGACCGAGACCGAAGACGAGAATTCGACTACCGTCGCACGCGGGGACGTGGTTATGATTTCAGGCGCGAGCGTGATCGTGGATTTGACGACGAACGTGGACGATTTCGCGAACGCAATTACTCAGACAACAAACTCGGCAATGTCGGTAGAACCTGTAGTATTGTTCGTAGAGATAACTTCCAAAATCCGAGCAATGCCAATAGATCGGGAGCAAATCGGGAGAATCACGAGAAAGAAAGGCATTTAAACGCGAGGAGCGCCCCGCCGGCGCTAACCTCGCGGGGCGCGGTGATGATTGCGCGGGACGGATCAATAGAGTCTGCTATAACACCGAGAATAGGGCGCTCGGCGACCTCCCAATAATTTCGCTGGAAAATATTAAACACTTGAAAGATAATTCCAAATTTCTTATTGACACCGGATCACAGTTGAATCTAATCAAAAAGAAAATATTAGAACGGGACGCGGAAATTAACAAAAGTATTAAATATAGCATTACCGGTATCGGCACGGGTATGCTTGGCACCCTTGGTGAAGTCATTGTACCTATCGAGAATATCGGTATTCAATTCCAAGTCGTCGACAATGAATCAGTTTTCCCGATGGACGGAATTTTGGGGACAAATTTCCTCTCATCACTGCAGGCTACGATCTCCTTCAAAAATAAATTCAAAACTGTGCTAGAACTTGGTCAGAATCATCATACTTTAGCTTATCCATGCACAATCGATTTACCACCACGAACGAAAAAATTAATAAATCTTCCAGTAAAAAATACCGAAAAGGAAAATGGATATATTCGTAGGGTCAACGCAGGACCAGGTGTTTTCCTGGGCGAAGTATTAACCAAACAGATTGACGGAACCGCAAAAATCTTTGCTATTAATACTACTACTAGCTACATAACACTTCATATGTTACCTCTGACACTGGAGGAATTCGATATTGTGCAATCGCTTCCAGATAAAACGAGTCGAACTAATGATCCTCTTAAATCAAACCCAAAAGAAGTCGCGATGCGCATCTCCAAATTAACTGAAAGTTTTAAATTGTCAGATCTTAATGAGTTAGAAGAAACTAGTATTTTGGAAATAATTACCCAATTTCCCTATCAATTTTACTTACCCGGTGACAAATTAGGTTCAACGACCTTTGCTAAACATACAATAGTTACTACCAACGAGCGACCGGTAAATACAAAGCAGTATCGTTTCCCTCCGATGCACAGGGATGAGATTAGGAAACAGGTAGATTCACTCCTTCAGAATGATGTCATTTCTCCGTCAATATCTCCTTATAATTCTCCTGTCTGGATCGTACCAAAGAAGGCTGATTCTTCGGGAAAACCTCGATGGCGTATGGTTATCGATTATAGGGCCTTGAACGAAAAAACAATCAGTGATGCATACCCCCTTCCTAATATCACGGATATTCTAGACCAACTCGGGGGCGCAAAATACTTTTCCACCCTCGACCTTGCCTCGGGTTTTCATCAGATCCCGATGGATCCAGCATCTAAGCATAAAACTGCTTTTTCCACCCCCTTTGGATTCTATGAATTTAATAAAATGCCATTTGGCCTGAAAAATGCCCCGGCTTCGTTTCAACGGATGATGGATATGGTGTTGTCGGGTCTTCAGGGTGTAGAGTTATTCGTATATATGGATGATATCGTTATATACGCCAATTCTCTTCAGGAACATGCTGAAAAATTGAAAACTCTCCTTGCACGATTACGAGACGCTGGTTTAACGCTTCAAACTGAAAAATGTTATTTTCTACGTCGTGAATTAATTTACCTTGGTCATGAGATCACTGATAAAGGTGTGAAACCAGATCCTAATAAAATCAAAGCCGTACAAAGTTTTCCGGTCCCTAAAACGAGGAAAAATGTTAAACAGTTCCTTGGTCTCGTAGGGTATTATAGACGCTTCATCAAAGATATGGCAAAAATAGCCAAGCCACTTACTCGTTTATTAAAAAAGGATAACCCCTTTATCTGGACCTCATTCACTCAGGATGCTTTTGAAACTCTTCGTAAAATTTTGTGCTCCGAACCGCTTCTTCAATTTCCCAAATTCTCCGAACCTTTCGTTGTGACGACTGATGCTTCGAATTACGCACTCGGAGCAGTCCTAAGTCAGGGTAGTATCGGGAAGGATCTTCCAATCGCGTATGCATCTAGGACATTGAGGGATTCGGAAATAAATTATAGCACAATTGAAAAGGAATTATTAGCGATCATTTTTGCAATCGAACATTTTCGACCATATTTATACGGTCATCAATTTACTCTCGTCACTGATCATCGTCCCTTGGTCTGGTTGCATAATGCAAAAGACCCCACCTCGAAATTAATGCGCTGGCGAATTCGTCTTAACGAATACGATTATACTATCGTCTACAAACCTGGGAAAATCAACTCTAACGCCGACGCTTTATCCCGTAATCCTATCGACCTTAACGACTCCCACATACCCGAATCTTCCAGCTTCTTGACGGAAAAGGTAAATGAGGACGCCGCATATCCCAGGAACTTTGAAGAGGTATTCGACTGTACAGACGAATCACCGCTCCCTTGTTTCAACGTGGATTTGGTACCTGATGCTGACAGAACTTTTCATCATTACGAAAGATTAATAGGCTCCTTGTTCCTGACGAGCGGGAGCTTGGTATTCGACGAAAAAGAGGTCAATTGTTTACAAACAAGTAAAGTAGAATCTGACGTTCCTGACATGACTGATTCGGATTGTGAAAGCGAATATTTTACTGCTGACGAAGACGGCTTACCAATTGAGTTAGGGCTCCACTCGGTTGCCGACCTGTTGGAGGTCTCTTCCGGGGGAGTGAAGAGTGGCGCTGAGCTTGCTTTCCTGGTAACCCGGTCTGACAGATCCTGTAAGCGATCTCCGGCCCAGATGGGTTCGCTCCAGCTGCCGCCGACGAGGGACAACGCGGCACACCAGAGAAGACACCCTCCGGTTACCAACTCTTCTTACGCGAAGAGCCTAACCCTGTTGGGTGCCGCCGCCGACGAGGGAAATACCTTAGAATGTGGCACATGTACGGAGCACCCTCCGGTTACCAACTCTTCCTACGCGAAGAGCCTAACCCTGTTGGGTGCCTCGGTTGCTACCGACGAGGGAGATAATTTAAAGATGACCTCGATAAAACGTAGAAAAATTGAATTCAGTACCTATAATGTAAATCCAGACAAATCGACAGATAATCCAAAACCGTTTCCCACTATTTTCCACTCCAAGGATCACTTGTATCTGCGTAGGGATAATCTCATCAACTTCATCCCATTGGATTTGAACATTTCCTCCGAAATTGGTTTAGAACTACTCAGTAAAAGGTTTTTCTCTGTAGAAAAATTAAAAGGAATTCTCATTAAATTGGGTGACGCTTTGACATACCAAAGTGATAGAGAACATCTTGTATTTCACCTGGTCATTCGTGAAACCTCTCGATCGGACACCTCGCTGGATTATCTTCGAACCTCCTTGGAATCCTTAAAAATATTAATGGATGATCAAAATGTGAAAACTTTCAGTATCGCTGCTAATGATTCTGAGTTAAATTCATTTGAATGGGCTGATGTAGGAGATCTTCTAAAAACTACATTTAACAATTCTAAATATGTCATAACAGTGTGTACAGGCGAAATTGAAACCCCTCCAGTCGGAAAACGCGAAGAGATAATCCGCGAATTTCACGAATCAACCACTGGTGGACACCAGGGAGTCACTAAGTTATATCATCGTATTCGAGACAATTTCTATTGGCCTTCAATGCGCAAACAAATCGCCAATTTCGTTCGCACGTGTGATAGTTGCCAGAGATACAAAATCCTCTCTCGTAATACGAGGCAACCCATGCGTATCACCGATACCCCAAAACGTGCTTTTGAGAAAATTCAAATGGATATCGTAGGGCCATTACCGAAAACTAAAAAAGAAAATCGTTATCTTTTAACCATCCAGGACAATCTTACGAAATACTCTGATGCTATACCTCTTTCTTCTATTGACTCGGTTACAGTTGCTCACGCACTAGCCGAACAATTCATCAGTCGTTTCGGTTGTCCTCGTACTATTCACACCGATCAGGGAAGTAATTTCATCAGTCAAATCATCAAAAATGTTTGTAAAATTTTTAAAATTCAACGAATTACCTCAACTGCATTCCATCCTGAATCACTTGGATCTTTGGAACGTGCTCATCGTGTTTTCATCGATTATTTGAAACATTTTTGCACTAAAAACGATTGGGATGATTGGATCCGCTTTGGAATCTTCTCATATAATACCTCTGTTCACGAAGCCACTGGTTTTACTCCTCACCAGTTAGTCTTCGGCGTAGAGGCAGTAATTCCTTCAGAATTTGCTAAAGAGCAAGTACCTCGCACCTTCGTTCAATATCTGGATGATCTCTTCGTCAGAATTTCCACAACTCAGGCAGCTGCTGCAAAGAATTTAGAGAGGGCTAAGGAAAGAAGTAAAATTCACTACGATAAAAATGTAAATCCTCGTGAATTCCACGAAGGAGATTATGTATATTTAAGGAAAGAACCAAAAACATCAAAATTCGATTATAGCTGGACTGGACCGTACGAAATCATGCGAATGCACGGAAAATTGAATGCCGAGCTTGCGCTAAATACTACTAAGCGAAAAATAGTACATACAAATAAGTTGAGGTTGGCTTTCATTAGATCAGATAATATTAATGAATAGCAACTACCTACTTAATTTAAAATAAGGATCGCCGTAATTTCCTTGTATTTATATTAAAGTCTTAAAATTACTTATAAGAATAATTTTAAGAAAAAAATGTTTTTCAAACATTTTTTCACATAAGGTGGAAGGTTTCGCGTCTGTAGTCAGACTTAACTTAAAATCCCTATTTCCGGAAATTACTAGATCTGTGGCGGCGCATTTAAACGCTTTGTATTAACGTTTAATCATCATTGTTCATTAGGAAGTAAGGTATAGATGAAACGTAGTAGAGAGAAAGAACGAGAACGTCGGGGACTGCGTTATAAGCTAAATAAGCCGCAAGCCACTGCGATCTCCGTTTATAAATATAGTATTTCCTTTCGTGAACCGAAGACTGCGATCTCCGTTTATAAATATGGTATTTCCTTTCACGAACCGATAGGCCATAGTTTAGCTAGCGAGAATAGGTCCCCTTTCTTCGAGTCACGTAGGTGTGCGCGGATAAGTTTCCGTCATCGATTGCGTAAGACCGAGCGCGGTAGATCCATGGGGGTCGACGCGTTCTTTCTTCGCACGTGGACGCGTGGTGCGTGGATTACATCATCGTGCGTAGAGGGAGAAAGTGGGAGTGGAGTTCTTGACTTCGCCTAGAGTCGAGTATTAGATTGGTTCCCCACCGTTGCCGAAAGGCGGGGACTTAGGATTTAAAAGGGTGCACTTTGCCGCTCGCGGTGCACTCAGATAAAGATTTATAACGCGACTTTATATTCGAAAATGTGCCAAAATATATTCGATTGGTGATCACCTCATTTCAAGGAAGAATAGTTTTCTTTATACCTAAATAAAACTCTCCAGTTCCTGATCCGGCTCCTTTCAAGCAGAGTGGGTTAGCACTCCACGGGCACGGACCTGCCCCCTGGAATTGGACAAAGAAGACCAGCCCGGCACGCAACACGACAAAGCGTGGTCAAAGATATCTAATGGGAATACGTGTGAGTTGCAGGGGGCTGGTTCCAATTCATAGATGAATTAGGTATACTAAAACTTTTACTAGGAACTTGCACGAACTGTAGATGGCGTAGTAAATCGACGGTAGCACCACTTCTGGCGGTTATTAGAAGTATCAGCGTGCAATAAAGTATTAGAGTGACATCGAAATATGAACAAAATGTTCAAAGTAATTATATATGGGTTTATTCCAATGAAGCACAACCTCGAAATCAGCCAGAATTTTGTCAAAGGTTCAAATTATTACAAGCTGGTCATGTTTTAAACTGGTGTTGGTATCAAAAACTGTCGGATCTTTACTGAAAAAGGAGAAAAAATAGAAGAGACTATGTACACACTATGCCGTCATAATGCACAATTATTTTTTCGATTCCATTAATTTTAATACATAAAAAAACAATGCAAACCACTCTTACTGAGACATATTTCTACTTTATATAATTCTATAAATACGAGAATAAGTTTTGCTTTTGTACTTACACAAATTTTTGTACAGCTTTAATCCATAATTTGCGTGTATCAAGTTTCCAAGGCCTCGGCCCCCTTTCTCGAACTCGCTCGCATCTTTGCATGCACGCATCTTAGCAAATAGACTAATCAGGATCAAGTATTCCATTGTCCGTAACCCCACACAAACGGAATACTTGATCCTGATTGGTCTATTCGCTAAGATGCGTGCACGCAAAGATACGAGCGAGTTCGAGAAAGGGGCTCCTGCGGGTACTAGCCGATGGAAACGTATAAAAATGTATTTGTTTACTTTTATCAATGACCTTCCGTGGTGTATTATAACAACCTTTTATACAACATCCCAGATAGCACAAAGACGTCCATGAGTTGTCTTTCTGACGTCTTCAAATTCCTAAAGACGTCTCATTCAAATGTCGTAAAGACGTCTTGGAGACAGGTTATGTCCATTGAAATTGCGTCTTTAAGACATTCTATTAAGACGTCTTCCGGACGACTTACGGGAGACGTCTTTAGAATGTCTGGGATATGTCCATTTTGAGACATTTGTATAAAAGTAATTGTTAGGCTGGATTCTCACAGGCAGCAAGTTACTACGGCAGTAGCTCACATATAGCTCACCTGCATATGCTCAATTAATATATACATAAAGTATTACGCGGTGTAGTAATGATTCGTAAATGAGCTGAAGGTGAGCTACTGCCGCAGTAACATTGCTGCCTGTGAAAATAGTCAGCCTTATTTAAATTCAAAATATAAACATAAAGACCTCATATTTATTAAAAAAAAAATTACATCTGTAGCTCTAAATGCACATCATTTCATAAGCATGATATTGTTTTAAAAGAGGAAGAGAGAGCGAATTAAGGGTTTTTATTTATTTATTGTTTATCCTCTTCGCTATGTGGGCTCGTAGCCTATCTCCCGCATGTCTTAGCCAATCCTGACAACAATGTTGAAGTTTGGCAATCGTGATGGAGGAGTCGTTTGATGAGTACAAGACTGTTTCTAAAAAAAAGACGCAGAAAGCTTAATTAATTCCATACTCCCGGCATCACGGATTAACATCTATGATGAACATCAATGAACATTTAATTCTCATACTCTCATTAGCTACGGCGGCATGAGAATTGATTATTTATTAGTTAGTACATTTACAAATGATATTTTAAAAAGTCACTAGCGACAAAATCCATGACACCAAGAGTACATACAGTATGTCTTACGAAAAACCGAGCAGGGGCATTCTAGACTTTTTTCCTGAATTTGACACTGTAATGACAATTAAAGCCGAACAGGTGCTGTAAGTATAAGAAACAATAAGGGTGACATACCTATAGCAATGCTAGACGTTAAAGTATCTTTGAAGGGAATGGTACTTTTTTGTCCTGTCCACGATAATTGCCGTGCTACTTCATTTGTTAGTATGTGGCAAAGAATGTTGCGTAAAAATTTATCTCCCGTTGGACCTCCAATGATACGAATCGCGTTCTTCTGTACATTCATGCAAGATATACAGAAACCCATGCAAGGATTATTCGGTGTATTTCTCACGCCGTTTTACATAGCAAACGCGTGAATAGGAGCGAGAATGCCAATGATGAATGCACAACAGCTTCTTTGTCACATACTCGAACTGAAGCAGTCGAGAGGAAGAGAGGCTTTTATGCATTCACCGATGTGTTCTCGCTCGTACTTATACGTTTGCTATGTACAACAGTATGAGGAATACACTGTAGATATAATCAGCTGCGATGTAGAATATTTGTGAAGGGGAGAAGTATTTTGCAGAATCACAACACCACGGTATTTTAAAACTGAATAAAGAAGCGATATAATTATGCAGCAATAAACTCAACAAAGAAAGTGGTAATAGTAAACTTTAAAGAATTAGTTATAATAATAAGATAACAAACTAAACTATACTTACAAATTGGTGTCGAACTTCTTTGTTTTGCTGTAAATTCTTCTCAAATTCCTGTAGCTCCGACAGTTGAGATAAAGGAAATGGTGGGAGTAACGATGTGTTAGCCAAAGTCCCATTATTTCCGACACGTCCTTCCAGTAAGTTGATAATATGATTCAGCTTTCTGAATAAGGTTTTTCTGCAAATGTCTATAAATAATCGTTATAATTAATGAGAGGCAACCATAGGAATTTAATATATGCATATTATTAATGTCTCTATTATTGATAAATATACTAATTCAAATCTGCAGTAACATCATTGTGTACACCGTGTGATTACGAGAGGAAGCTAATCATAGGAGGATGCATTTGCGTTTGTTGTGTGGAACTCTAAGTTGTATACTATTGGCCAAAGACCAAAGAGCGTCATTTGATTTCTCTGTTGATGTGCAGTACTTAGCAAACGTTTCAAGAGAAGATCCGTAATGTTTAATTCAGCCGATCAGACTTTATCAGACACTAGAGATATTTTTCTAAAACATTTGCCGAATACTGGCTGGTAAGTCGTCACAGCCAATCGTATGGTACATTCGAGCCTTTGATCAACTTCCTCATAATCACACGGTATAACTATTCATACTCACCACAACAATTGTTATGAGCCGCAGTTGAAGCTTCAACTCTATTGCCATTCCCATCGTCCTTCGAAGGGATCAGTGTTCTTGAGGTGTTCATGTTTGAACGAGTTACGTCGTTTGTTTCTTCATTATTCTTCTCGGAAGTAAGGGCGTTGTATTCGGAAGGTTTGTGTGAAAAATCCAGGTATTCAAGTATCATTGCGTCATCATTATTCGGTGTCCCCTGATTTTGTTGATAGCACTGTATGTTTGCCTCAATATATTGAAGTGCAACTACAGAATTAGATATTCAGAATGCAACTATTTTCGGGGTAAATATTGGACGAATTTTGGGAGCAGTATAATTAGTAATTACCGTTCTCGTTTCTCTCTTCAGGGTCGCTGTTACTGTCACCGTAAATCTTTAAATGTTTCGAGCGTTTCTCTTTCCTATCGTTTATAGAATGGTCATCTAATAGAAATACAATATAATAAGACTAATAGTCTACTTGGAAGATACAATAATTACTCGTATACATGAATAAGTATACCTGATTCGCTATCGCTGAATGGTGCGGGCTTTTTGATAAGACGTTTGTTTCTTGATTTCTTTTGTTCTAAACAATTCTGGGCATCCTCTGATGTACTCAGATCGGCAGCTACGCGCTCCACTTCTTTCGCTTTTGCGAGAGTATCTGAAAAATGGGAAATGTATGTACTATCAAATAGGGAGTAGTAATAGGGACTAAATAACGGTGTTTTAATAGACATACCATATGGACCGAACACTTTTTTGTACGTCGCTTTATCCCATGTCTCGTCTGGCTGCAATTTCAAAAATTTTGCAGTTCCAACTTTCATTCTTTTTGGAGGCCACATAAATGTTTGGGTATCTATATCAATCCACTGCTCAGGTATGGCAGTACAAAAATTGTCATACAAGATGACGTAAAACATCTGTAACAAAAGAGAAGGGGTAAACCGAAATTGTGACAGTTCTAAATAATTTTTTCTTTTTGGCATTGCTCTCTGTGAATTATTAATTCTATTTATTTATAATACTATCACTAATGCTTCATTAGAATTGCTAACATTATACCTTTAAAATATCTGTCTTCAATGTATGTCGCCAATATATATGAGACGACTCCGCACCAGTTTCTTCAAGTCGAGTGCCAATATAGATGAGAAAACTCCGCAAGAGTCTTTTCCGGTCGAGTTCCTTTCCACTGACTAAATATTTAGTAGATAAGCTATAATTTTCCAGAAAACACAATAAACATAGCCGTTATAAATAATGCTTATATAAGGCAGTTATACCTAACGGGTATTAGTTTATTTGTACGTTTATGTATATTCGCTACACTTTCCTAAAGCGTAAGTTCGGATTAGATTAGAAGATTGTACTGATAAATTTCAGAAAAGTGTAGCACGCAAAAAAGACAAGCAAAAAGTGTATATTTTAACCTACAAATGTAATATATGATATGTTGCATTTGTACGTTATTATCAATCTGTAGTATACAAATTATATAACTACAATTGGTTGTGAAAGTTATGCAGTTACTGGATTATTATTACTTACCATTATTTACGCAAATTACGGATAAAATCTGGATCGTACGAATGATGCATGGACATATGTGCGACGAAATGGCGGCCTTCCTTTGCTCGTCTTTTCTTCTCCCGATCGAATTTACACTTCGTCTTCGCAAAGACATCCTTAAGACGATTACATGAAGACGTCTTTAAAAAGACATCTCTTAGACGACTCTTTCAAGACGTCAGTAACACGACTACTTGAAAACGTCTTTAAGACGTCTGCTTGAAGAGGTCTTCAAAAAGACGTCTTCTAGACGCAATTTTGACATTTGTGCTATCTGGGATGTCATACGTGATGCTCCCATAGTTAAAAACAATGATTATTAATTAACTGACAATTGTTTTTATTCTCCTCCGTATGAATTGCAAATAAACGTGCACGCGAACACTTCGACTAGTCACCAATAGGAGGCACACCAATCTTCGCGCAAGTTCCCTATAGAATAGATAGTATTCTCTGTGTTAAAAAGATGGTTCAAGAACGAGTTGCTGGCGACATCTATGAACTGGACCCAATACCATGGAAGAATGGGTCGTTGGCGACATCTATAGACTAATCATGGAGGTGATGACCCAAATGACTAACCCCCGATAGCCAAGCGTGACTTTCACCAAAAAGTCACGCGGTGGCGCTACTTGGTGTTGCCACCGTAGCTTCACTGTGGGATCACGCAGTGATTGCCAGTAGGGGAAATCATTGTGGCTTGTTGCGTGCCGGGCTGGTCTTCTTGGTCCGTTTGTAGGGGGCAGGTCCGTGCCCGTGGAGTGCTGAACCACTCCGCTCGGAAAGAGCGGGATCGGGAGATGAAGAGTTTTATTGCAGGTGGAGAAATGAAAACTCTTAATCCAAGAATTAGGTGATCACCAATGAATTATATTTTAACACATAGTTGGAATATAATTTGTCGTTATAAATCGGTATCTGAGTGCACCTCGAGCGGCAAAGTGCATCCTTTTAAATCAAAAGTCCCCGCCTCTCGGTAACAACGGGGAACCAATCAAATACTCAGCGCTAATGTGGGGAACCAATCTGATACTCGACGCTAGTCGTAGTCAAGGACTCTACTCCCACTTTCTTCGTCTACGCACAATGATCTAATCCACGCTCCACGCGTCCACGTGCGAAGAAAGTACGCATCGACCCTGACTCTGGCGCGCACAATCCCACGCACTCGAAAGAAAACATGCCCTCATCGACCGTGGGTCTACCGCGCACGAACTCCCGCAATCCGAAGCGCGTATCGATAACAAATCTTATGCGCGCACGCCTACGTGACTCAAAGAAAGGAGAACTGTTCTTGCTAGGTAAATTAACTACGACCTATCGGTCCGCGAAAGGGGATACCATATTTACAAACGGAGCTCGCAGCGGCCCGCGACTCAGATCCCCTGTCCATCACGCAATAAAGGTATTTATAATCTCGCGAATAGAAACCACGGTGGCCTGCGACTTATTTAACTTATCACGCAGTCTTCGACGTTCTCGTTCTTTCTCTCTATTACAATCCATCTATACCTTACTTGCTTAATAAAATGACAATAATTAGAGGTTAATACAAAGAGTTTGAATGCGCCGCCAAAAATCTAGTAACTTCCAAAAGTTATGGGGATTTTAGGTCAAGTCTGGATGCAGACGCGACAGGCTACACACTGGGCACACCAAGTGACATTTCGCAACCCCGACAGCAAAGCGTGGATTTACACGCTAGCCGCATGCAGTGCTGCCACGTAGTGGCACCACTGTGGTCTCACCGTGGCGTGATCGCGTGGCGTACACAAACTAAAAGCACCGTGGCTACACAGTGAGCACACTGAGTAGTTCACAGGATAAAGACACAGTGGTTACACTCAGTGCAGTCACGGTGCCTTTTCGACGTGCACACTTCGTAAATTTACCGACCATGAATATCGGTAAATTTACGAAGTGTGCACGTCGAAAAGGCACCGTGACTGCACTGAGTGTACTGTCGGACTGGCAAAAGAGTCGTCTTCGGGAAAGCTCGGAGCAACGTTCCCCCACTATGGGGGATCACTGGCGGAGTAATGGGGATGCACACTCGAGAAACTTTGGAGCCACGATCGCTGGTCCCCTCTAACCTGATTGGCTCGAGTTTCAAATAAAGTGCCATGGACGCTGGATTCGACCAATGACACGATAACTCGGAGGACCAACAGTGCTGGCACCCTCTGGATCGATCTGACGAATGCGGATCCCCATACATGATCACCGCTATGCGCATACGACAATGATAGAGTGGGAGACGCCACACGGTGGGGGAGCGTAGCTCCGAGCTTTTCCGAAGACGACTCTTTTGCCAGTCCGACTATAGCCACGGTGCTTTTAGTTTGTGTACGCCACGCGATCACGCCACGGTGAGACCACAGTGGTGCCACTACGTGGCAGCACTGCATGCGGCTAGCGTGTAAATCCATGCTTTGCTGTCGAGGTACTCTGAATCGAACGCACTCGCTAGGAAGGTCCGGCCGTGGGAAAGGCAGAGCTCTGCGAACGCCACAAAGACCCCACTATATTCCAACTGCAACCAATCTCATCCCTCTAATCACAATTTTCGATCAGGCCAACCAGTTAGAATTCATCTATCCCTCCTCTATCTAAAAACTCCTCTATTCTCGAAGCAGTCTCTGGCACAACGTTCTCTTCACTTCACATTTAACCTTCTCCCCGACAGCAAAGCGTGGATTTACACGCTAGCCGCATGCAGTGCTGCCACGTAGTGGCACCACTGTGGTCTCACCGTGGCGTGATCGCGTGGCGTACACAAACTAAAAGCACCGTGGCTACACAGTGAGCACACTGAGTGGTTCACAGGATAAAGACACAGTGGTTACACTCAGTGCAGTCACGGTGCCTTTTCGACGTGCACACTTCGTAAATTTACCGACCATGAATATCGGTAAATTCACTGTCTTCACAAAATTGTTAACGAATTAATGAATTCGCTGCGGAACACGCAGCTCCCGCGGCACGCCAACATAGTTTTACGCAAATTTCAAGATTTTAGTACGGGCGTTAACTCAATCATTTTAATACGCAGGGAACGTGTTCGTAATTAAATTTAAAGGTTCGGTGGTCGAGCAGTGCGGACGTGTGGCGGATCGCTCCTACGAAATTCGGAACTTTAGTCGGGTTTTTCGCGAGTGAGTGCGATAAAAAGTGCATGGTGGTGTTCGCGGAGCAGTGCGAATAAGTGAAATGGAAGTGCGGCGAGGCCGGCGTTTAGGCAGTATTCGACGATTACGAAGTCTGTCGTATCGAGTTCCCTCGTGGCACGAACGCCATCATGGCCGCCGCTACATAGCGTCGGTTGACGAAAGACCGCAAAGGCCAGCAGAGAGATACCGGACGAGCGACCCTCGCGAGAAACCGCCTACTCGGGAGCTCCGGGACATCGAAGAGGCCCTTACGAACGACCGAGCTGTGCTGGGAATCTACAGTGAAGTGACAATAAGCCAACCTGTCATCATCCCCCCTCTAACCGCATAAACACAAGGAAACACGAGGAAAGCGCACTAAGAATCGTTTTTGTTGAAACTATGGACTCAGTTTGAAAGGCGCGGCACAAAAATGTTCCTAGATTCTCGCTTTTGTTTTTCTTATGTTCCCGCCAGGGCGTAAATATATACCTCTGCTTTCCTTTTTTTCCGGCATCTTCATCCTAGCCTAAGCGCTCTCGCAATAACTACTCTGTAAACAATAAAGTCAATCGTATCTATTCGCAATAATCCTGAGTGAAAACCGAATTAATACCATTTTCCTCAATAGGTTATGGGCCCAGCTAATTCGGGTTGTGAATATTTTCGTGAATTGAGGTCTATTGTGTAATAGCGAAGTGAGTGAACGAAAAACGCGTCTGAACATAACCTCCCGCCTCGTGCAAAAGTGAGGAAAGAAAAAAAATGGAAAACGACAGGGTGAAAATCGCACACCTCAAGGGTGCCGAAAATTGGGCATCATGGAAATTCCAAATCCGCGTGACACTTAATGCCAGCAGCGCGTGGAACGTCGTGAACGGTGAGAAAGCAAAACCCGTGGCGGTCGCCGGGGCCAACGCCGAAGAAGCCGCGGCTCATCAAGAGAGACTCGCGACGTGGGAAAAGGCCGATCGAATCGGACAGAAGATCATCGGCACGACGGTTGGACCCAAGGCGCTGCTGCACATCATAAATTGTTTAACGGCGGCGGAAATGTTAAGCAAATTGCAATCGTTGTACGAACAAAAGTCGGAAACAAGCATCCACATGCTTCAGATGCAATGGTACAGCGTCACCATGGATCCGAAGGACAGCATCTCGTCACACATCGCGAAACTCGAAGACATAGCGTACAAGCTCGACGTCATGGGTGAGAAAGTTTCGGATAATATGATAATGACAAAGATTCTTATGACCTTGCCGCAAAGTTACGCACACTTCGTGAGCGCGTGGGAGTCGACGGCGCTAGCAGAAAGGACCCTCGAAAAGTTGACGAATAGACTCGTCGTCGAGGAGCTCCGACGCGACGTTGGAGAGAAGGTGGAGGGTAGCGCTCTCGCTGCGGAACGACCCCAGATGTCGAGCAAAGGCAAGGGTCGCAAGAAAAGCTCCGGTCGACCGGGCAAGTGTCACACGTGTCAGAAACCGGGACACTGGGCTCGTGAATGCCCCGATGCTAAAAAGAAAGAAAAAGACGAGCCAAACACCAAGCCAAAGGGCGAGGGGCTGATCGTCGAGACGCTTGCATCCACGACAGAGAAATGCGAACACGAGGAAGTTTGGTATCTCGACTCCGGAGCAAGCGAGCATATGTCAACGCAGCGAAGATGGTTCACGAATTTCGAGACTCTCAGCAATGAGATTCCGGTCCGCATCGGCGACGGAAAGTACATCTCTGCGACGGGGAGAGGAGATATCAACGTTCTAGCATTCGATGGACGCGCGTGGACCGAGAAACACTTGTCAAACGTGCTTTTTGTGCCCGATCTGAAATATAATTTATTCTCAGTGGGAGCGGCGCTTGACAAGGGGCTGAAACTGCGATCGGACAAGGAGAAATGCGAACTGCAGAAGGACGGAAGAACAATCCTGATTGGAGAACGACGCGGGAAACTGTTTCAAATGGATCTCCGAATCACTGCCGAGGAGGACAACGACAGCGCGCACGCGGCAGTCTGCACTTTTCGTGAGTGGCACGAGCGCCTCGGGCACCAAAACACGAGATACGTGAAAACGTTCTTGAAACAGACGGGCGTCGAGGTTTCGGTCGAGAAGAATTTTTTCTGCGAACCATGCGTCAAGGGAAAGATGCATCGCGCACCATTCCCGAAGAGCAACACAAAAGCAAGCGAGCCAGGAGAGCTTGTGCACGCGGACGTATGCGGACCGATGCAGGAAGACTCGGTAGGCGAATCGCGTTTTTTTCTTTTGTTAAAGGACGACTATTCTCACATGCGGACGGTGTTCTTCATGAATCGGAAATCTGAGGTAAAGGATCATCTCCAAAATTTCCTCAAACGCTGTGAGAAAATCCTTCCGCACGGCGTTCGCACACTGCGGACAGATAACGGACTCGAGTTCGTAAATCAGGAGGTTCGCGAGCTCACCAATAGTCTCGGTGTGAAGTACGAGAAGACGGTTCCCTACAGCCCCGAACAAAACGGCGCAGCCGAGAGAGAAAATCGCACCGTTGTCGAGGCAGCGAGGACACTTCTCTACGCAAAAAAATTGGGTAAGAATCTGTGGGCGGAGGCCGTCAACACGGCTGTTCACGTTCTAAATAGAACAGGACCGAGCACCGTGAAAGGAATCACACCGTACGAGCTGTGGCACGGGAAATCGCCCGGTATCGAGCACCTGAGAATATTCGGAGAAGAGATATTTTCACACATTCCAAAAGAAAAGCGACTCCCTCTGAGATACGCGGATGCCCAAGTAAACGTCTGCTCGGCATATCGTAGCGAGGAGCCTCGCACTTACGAAGAAGCAATGAGTTGTGTCGACGCGGTCCTGTGGCAACAGGCGATGGACGAGGAAATGAAGTCGCTCACAAAGAATCAAACGTGGACTCTTACTTATCCGCCGAAGCACAGGAAAATTATCGACAACAGATGGACGTTCAAAGTGAAGAGAGGCGCCGACGGCAACAAGTGCCGCTACAAAGCTCGGCTCGTGGCAAGAGGTTTCTCTCAGCAACATGGTATCGACTATGACGAAACATTCAGCCCCGTCGTGAGGTTTGACTCAATCAGAGCCATCCTCGCCGTCGCAGCATGTTGGAAAATGCAGCTACAACAGTTTGATATAAAAACTGCATTCTTGTACGGCGAGCTCGAGGAGACCATCCTGATGAGACAACCTACGGGCTACAGCGATGGGACCAATCGCGTTTGCGAGTTGAAGCGGAGTCTGTACGGACTAAAGCAGTCATCGCGCTGCTGGAATCAGCGCTTCACGAATTCAATAAAGAAGTTCGAGCTACAGGCAACGGACGCCGACCCGTGCGTATTTACATCAGGAAACGGTGAGTCGCGACTAATACTCGCGATCTACATCGACGACGGGCTCATCGTCTCGGCAGACAAGGAGAAAATTGCTTCTTTGTTGCGGGAACTTCAAAAGGAGTTCGAAATCGTCACGGACGCAGCGAGCATGTTTCTCGGCCTGCAGATCGAGCGACAAGAGGGCGGAGCAATTTTCCTGCACCAAGAATCCTACGCGAACCGAGTACTTGAGCGCTTCAGGATGGAGAGCGCGAATTCGGTGGCAATACCGGCGGACAAGCAGCACGAGTCGAGTGATCCAGAGAACTCGAACAGCAAGGAAGCGACAGATGTGCCGTACCGACAGGCCGTTGGCAGCCTCATGTATCTATCCGTGGCAACTAGACCGGATATAACGTACGCGGTGAACAAAGCCAGCCAATTTCTCGAAAAACCCACAAGAGCGCACTGGAACAGCGTGAAGCGCATTCTAAAATATATCAAGGGAACGACGCGACACGGCTTATTCTTCGACGTACAGTGATTCTGACTACGCAGGCGACGTAGATACAAGGAGATCCACAACAGGCTACGTGGTAAAACTCGGATCATCGACGATTACGTGGAAATCGCAACGACAAAGCGTGGTAACGCTCTCCACGACGGAAGCGGAGTACGTCGCGGCTTGCTACGCTGTCCGCGAGCTAATCTGGGTAAAAAGATTGCTCCAAAGTCTGACACCCACGAAACACACGACGGTGCTTCGCGTGGATAACCAGAGCGCGCTCCGACTCATCAAGAATCCCGAATTCCATAAAAGGAGCAAGCACATCGACGTCAAGTTCCACTTCATACGGGAAAAGTACGCGTCGAAACAGTTCGCTTTGGAGTACGTTCGCACGAGCGAACAACAAGCAGACATCTTTACGAAGCCGCTGACCAGAAACACGTTCCAACATCAGCGAAATATGCTGGGCGTCATCGACAAATCGGAGTACAAATAGCGATAAGAAAGTTTCTTTAAAACAGTCAAAGTGGGAGTGTTGAAACTATGGACTCAGTTTGAAAGGCGCGGCACAAAAATGTTCCTAGATTCTCGCTTTTGTTTTTCTTATGTTCCCGCCAGGGCGTAAATATATTCGCGAAAATCGCCTGCCGTTAGATGGCGCAGAATTTTTCAATATGGCTGCTATAGCGGTGAACAATAAATCAGTATCTATTACGTATTCAGTGTTTTGCACGGTTTTGAACGCGTTTTAGAACTTGCTTGGTACAGTAATGTGAGTAGTTGTTATTTTGTGTGTTGTGTCGAGTCTTGTGCGTTTGAAAATTGAATTCAAATCGTTTTTGACTGTTTATTATTAACTTGGAAAGATTTTAAATTATTTACGATGCCCCGTGTTGAAGTGTCTTTATGTGATATTATTAAATATATTGGGGACAGAAGTAGGCCGCTTAAGGAAGGTGAAGCCGTTTTTAAAGCAGGACATCTTATATTATGTGGAGTAGAAAAAACTGGAGGAAATATTAAAGGCTTGTGTTTACAAACGTCCAGTTTAACTTCACTGCCTCATGAAATCACCCTAACTCCGCATAAAGACGTTGAAAAATGGAAGTGTGTTTGTTCCTGCAAGGCAGGAATGTCAGGATTTTGCAAACATGTAATTGCAACGTTAATTTTCATAAACAGGTCAGTAGCATTCGATTTTTTAGATTTTAATCTCTGTTTTTGCATTTCATGCTTTTATAAATATTGCTGAATCAAAGAGTTGTAAGGATCCACTTACCATGGATATGCATGTACATACTATGCAATTTTCGTAGTGCTTTCTATTATTTCTATTTTCAATTCCCTATATAATTCTAATTTTTTTGCAAAAATTTTACTTTACCATTGTTCTCTTAGTATAATTTTCTTTTATAGGTGTTGAGTAGGGTTTATCGTGAGTCCGATTGGCGCGAGGAGTCGGGAGGGCGCGCACGGTTGGTCGAGAGGTCTCGGCCAATCAGGATATAGACAAGCGCCCTCGCACTAGCACCGTACCGGGCCGGAAAAAGAACGGTTAATTCTTTTGTGCGCGGGCGGTCGTTTTTAGTCAGTCGAAGTGAAAGCGTCGAAGCGAGTGTAGCGTCAAGTAGCGTCAATCTACGAATAAAGAACTTTGTCTTTTCACCATAACGTATCGGGTTGCATTCAATTCGTGTTCCTCCGTCAAACTCCCCTTTTCAGGAAGCAGCCAACGTATTGAATTATCTAATTTCATATACTTAACAGGTTATGGGCCCAGTCGCGTTGACTGTGGCGCTGCTTTGAAAGGGGTGAGTCGAGTGGATCGGTCGCAAGTGCCGTGCGGGAGGCGAAAAGTTTCGGTGCGCGGGAAGCGTACAGCACGAAGCACGTGGGGACAAAGGACGCGGCCATATTGGCAAAGTGAGTGCTCTGTGTGAGATTTGTGCGCGGGAAGCGTGCAGCACGAGGCACGTGGGGACAAAGGACGCGGCCATCTTGGCGAAGTAAGTGCTCGGCGTAAGATTTGTGCGCGGCGGATAGTGAGAAGCAATCCGAAATGGCTGAATTCATCTCAGTGAAGAGTGTAACGAAATTTGACGGGAACGATTTCCAAGGCTGGAAATTCCAGATGCGGGCATTATTTTCGGCGCATCGCATCTGGGAAATCGTAAACGGGTCGAAAAAGGTGCCGGTGGAGGAAGCCTCTGAGATAGAAGCGTGGCATGCAAACGACGCGAAGGCGAGATTCCTGCTATCGTCGGCGCTGGAACCGGCACAATTGAGACCGTTGCTGACGTGCGAAACGTCGTATGAGATGTGGACGAGTTTGTTAAGGATCCACGAACAGAAATCATCAACGAATGTGCATATGTTGTCGTCGGCTCTGTACAACTATCAGCACGATTCAAGCGATTCAATGATCCAGCATATCGCAAAACTTCGAAACATGGCGGCACAGTTGAGGGACTTGGGGCAACAGGTACCCGATCAAGCGCTGATTTCAAAAATCATCGGGAGTCTTCCGGCAAAATACGCCAACTTCCAAACGGTCTGGGATAACGTACCGGAAGAGACACAGACGCTGGACAACCTGGAGGTAAAATTGATTCGCAAAGAATCGAGAAAAACTGCGTTGGACGATAGTCCCGGTGCTTTTGCAGTGGTGCGCGATTCCGGCAAAAATTATGTGTCAAATAAGAATAAGTCGAGTTCGCGGGAAACTACATACGGTAAAAAGAAAGACAAGGACATGACGAAAGTGAAGTGCTTCCGGTGCCAGGGTTTCGGGCACTACGCGCGCGAGTGCAAGCGAAAGAAGCAAGGAAGTGATCGAGGGGGTGGCGGAAGTGACAGTCGCGATTGCGCGTTCGTTGTCGAGGCCGCGAGAGGTCGCGAGACAGTGAGTGTCGGTACGGCAGAAACCGCCGAGATATCAACTGTGGTTACGCGCGCGGTGTTGGAAATGGACAAGAAAGACTGCTGGCTTACCGACAGCGGAGCCTCGAGCCACATTACCTATCGTCGGGAGTGGTTGAACGATTACCGCGAGTTACCCAACGAGGGCACAGTGTCTCTTGGGGACGACAAAGCGTGCCGTATCGTGGGCGAAGGGACAGTGAATATTCAAAAATACGTGCGCGGAACATGGAGAGAGGCTCAAATCAAGAATGTCCTCTACGTACCCGAAATGACCAAGAATTTATTCTCCGTCGGTGTGTGCGCGCTGAAAGGAATAGGGATTTATTTCCTCGAAAACATCGTCACGTTCGACGCGAGCGGGCTCGCGATCGGACACGGAGTCATGCAGGACAACCGTGTCTATCGCATGCTTTTCAAAACAATGCAAGCCAGTGTCAAGGGAGAAGCGAATGCGGTGAGGGTCGATGCGCAAGTGTGGCATGAACGCTTGGGTCACGTAAACGGTGACGCGATGCGCAAACTCGTGAAAGAGAAACTCGTGAGGGGCGTGAAACTCAACGAGGATGGCGATGATTTCTGTGGTTCGTGCCAAGAGGGGAAATCGCATCGAAAGCCTTTCAACAAGGAACGTGTGCGTGCGGAAACGGTGCCCGGTGAAGTGATACACACAGACGTGTGTGGGCCGATGCCGACGGAGTCGCTCGGAGGAGCTCGTTTCTTATTAATATTTAAGGACGATGCAACAAGTTTTCGCTACATTTACTTTCTCAAACATGAAAGTGATGTGTTAGAGAAGTTCCGGAAGTTCGAGAGACTAGTCGCGAATAAGTTCGATCGACCGATGCGCGTGTTGAGATCGGATAACGGACTCGAGTTCAAAAATCACGAAATGGACAGTTACGCGGAGTCAAAGGGGATTCAACGCGAGTATACGGCACCGTACACACCTCAACAGAATGGGAAGGCCGAGAGAGACAATCGCACGCTAATAGAAAGTGCGAGGACGATGCTGTTAGCAAAAAGTCTCCCTATTTATCTGTGGGCGGAAGCGTGTAGTACGGCAGTATACTTGATGAACCGAGCGGGCGCTTCGAGCGTGAAGAGTGGTGCGACGCCATACGAGTTATGGATGGGTGTGAAGCCAACGCTCAACCACTTGAGAATTTTTGGTTCTGATGCGTATGTGAACGTCCCGAAGCAACATCTGACGAAGCTGGATGCCCGAGCGAAGAAGATGGTTCTAGTCGGGTACGATAGTAATTCGTCGAACTACAGGCTCTATAATCCTGCGACGAAAAAGGTAATAATCTCGCGAGATGTGGTATTTCACGAGACGGTCGGTCGCGCGATTGTGCCGACAGATGAAGAAACCCAGAACGAAATCGTTCTTCCAAATCTGGAAGTAGCAGCGCCGGTTCAACGAGGAGAAGAAACGGAAGACGGTGACGAAGACGGGGTTTTCGAGCAGGCGGAAGACGAGACTTTGCCTCAAGTAGAGGAGCAACAAGGGAATCGCGAACGTGAGGAGAGACGTCTGCGAGACCGGAGTCTTATCCGTAGACCATCGAGGTACGAGGTGAACGTAGCCGAGTACAACGTGCCGAGACATACCAAGAAGCAATCGAAAGCGAACAATCGAATCTATGGAAAGACGCGATCGCGTCTGAGTTAAATTCTCATAGGGAGAATGGCACGTGGTCGCTGGTTCGACGAAAAGAAGGGATGAGGACCGTGGGTTCCAGATGGGTGTTCCGCATTTCAAGAAACAAGGGTGGAGGATCTCGCCGGTACAAAGCTCGGCTTTGTGCAAGAGGGTTCATGCAGAAGAAGGGCGTGGA
Organism: Xiphydria camelus; assembly: GCA_963678675.1. NCBI lineage: Eukaryota > Metazoa > Arthropoda > Insecta > Hymenoptera > Xiphydriidae > Xiphydria > Xiphydria camelus. The sequence goes on along the minus strand of OY783192.1, from coordinate 18,631,294 downwards.
CTTTCACGAAACATTCTCCCCAGTCGTGAGATACAACTCAATCCGAGTTCTGCTGTCAATAGTAGCCTCGAAAGATCTCGAGCTGGCTCAGTTTGACGTCCAAATGGCATTTCTGTACGGAAAACTCGACGTCGAAATGTACATGGAATTGCCGGAGGGACTTATCGACAGAGAAGCGGGACGAGATACTGTCTGTCGATTGGAGAAATCCTTGTACGGGTTAAAACAATCGCCCAGGTGTTGGAATCGAGAATTTAGCGAGTTCCTGAATCGTTTCCAATTCCGCGAGACAAATGCAGATCGGTGCATTTTCGTCGGGCGAGTGGGAGAGGCAACAGTCTACTTGGCGCTCTTCGTCGACGATGGACTGGTGGCAGCGGAGAACGCGGAGGCCATCGAGACCGTGATCAGCCATCTCGGCAAAAGATTCAAGATAACTATCGGAGATGCGAGTCTCTTCGTGGGATTACAGATCGAACGAGATCGTTCGAGAAAATCGGTATTCATCCATCAGATGGAGTACGCGAGGAAAGTTGTGGAGAAGTTCAAGATGCCCGACGCAAAGACTGTGAGTACGCCGAGTGACGCAAGTGTGATTCTTCATCCACTCGTCAAGGGAGAAGAGGAGATCGCGAAAGTGCCGTATCGCGAAGCGGTTGGATCGCTGATGTTTCTGTCAGTAGTGTCGCGTCCGGACCTGTCATTCGCTACCAATCTTGCGAGCAAATTTCTAAATTGTCACAGTGAGGCTCACTGGCGAGCAGTAAAGCGAACAATCGCGTACGTGTCAGGGACAATGAACTATGGTATCGAGTACCGGGGATGTGGAAGCGACGAAAGTAACATTCCCCTTATTGGCTTCTCGGACGCTGACTTCGCGGGAGACGTGGAGACACGAAGATCGACGACGGGCTATTTATTCGAGATGGCAGGAGGACCCGTGACGTGGGCGAGTCAACGTCAGCCGATGGTAACTTTGAGCACCACGGAAGCGGAGTATGTAGCGGCATCGATAACTGCGAGGGAAGCAACATGGCTTCGAAGTCTCCTCTCGGAGATGGGACACCCGTGTAACGACGCGACGCACAGTGGGACGAAATCCCGAAAAGCTGGCCAAAAGTCGAAAAATGAAGATTTTATTTCGGGGTTTTCAAGTGGTTGTTTAGTTACATAGGAAGTCTGAGGATCGAATTCCGAGAGAGAGAGCGCACAATACCTTCTACCAGATAGTGTGTATCAATTCAAAAGTGACCTTCGTCGTTGAAAGATGCGCCGGCTTGGTCGATTTAGCCACGATCTACTTACAAGTGGTCGCAAATTTGTAAAACTCGATCAATTTCAAATCTACAAAATGGATTCGAGAGTTGAAAGTTTGTAGATTGTTATGACGTATTATAAAATGCATATGAATAATTAATGTGACATCTATGAACAACTTATTTTTACGAAAAGTAAGGTGAAATTACGATCGAAAATTTTATTCTCATAGCGAAAAGTTTATATATTCCGCAGAATTCTGCAACGATTCTTATTGGAGATTGTAGATTGAACTATTATCTAATGAAAATAACAAAAAAATGTTGCGCATATTTGCGCACTTGCAATTGTTGCAAGTTTTTATAAAAAATGCATATGTTTCTGTCAGAGATCACGATTTTCAAAAAGTTAATGGACTTAAACCAAATTCAGTATAGGGGGTTTTTTGGGTCACTGATCACGAATCTGAAGTTGGATTTCAAAATTTCAAGATGGCGGATCCAATATGGCGGACGAGATTTTGGAAAATCGACGGATTCATGCCAAATTTGGTATAGGGAGGTTTTTTAGTTCGCTGATCACAAATATGAAGACAAATTAAAAAAATTCAAGATGGCGGATCAAATATGGCGGACGGGAATCGCGAAAATCGACAGATTCAAGCCATATTTGGTATAGAGGGGTTTTTTGGATCGCTGATCACGAATGTGAAGTTATATTTGCAAAAATTCAAAATTTTCGAAAATCTTGTCCGCCATATTTGATCCGCCATCTTGAATTTTTGAAACCCGACTTCAGATTCCTGATCAGCGACCCAAAAAAAATTTTATACCGAATTTGGTTTAAGTCCATTAACTTTTTGACAATCATGACATTGGGCTGGTTTTTCCAGATTAAAAAAAATGTGATGTGATAGCCAAATTTTAATACCTCATTCGTGATCAGGAGGCAAAATAACTACGGATAACATACAATATCGCATCAAATGTATACCCCACTTTTTTTTGTGTGACTGTGTAGTCGGAATTCTGAATATCGGTCCTTACCACTGAGTATCACCGCAATCTACATACCTCGTTAATCTAGGGTCAATCTGTAGTGCGGACGATATATTTCGGTAATCTAGGCGGTCAACAAACTCATGCAGCAGGACCTCATACACCGTAATCCGACCGGTCCCAAGGAAAATGCAGAGAAAGTTTTACAATCTTTTACTCCTTGGTCTCTGCTTCCCTCAGGAGACAGTTGGTTGCCAGATGTCTTGCAGACACACTTTCTTTTTCGAGTCTCCGGTTTTTTTCCTATCATAAACTTTAGAAAATTGTACATGCCCTCTCCTCCTTTTTCGACCTCACCACCAACACAATATTGTAACCGAACAGTCAGTCACCGTCGAAGCGGCCACCAACTGAATCTTCGGTACGCGACACCGCGTGTACAGTGTATTCAGTGTATTCAGTGTGCAAACGCTCTAACTTGCAATTAGACAGTTCGTTTTCATCTGAACTTCATACGCTACCATCAAGTAATCGATCCCTTGTACCTCGTTACCACGGTTAATTCATTTAAACCGCTGTACATCTTTAACTTGATTATTAGTAATATCGCGAGTTTAGTGTCAAATTATTCGATCTAATCGCTCGGTTTAATCTACCTCATCACACGTCTAATCAACAGCCGAGAGCTTAAAATCCGCCTTGCGGTATGTCTGGTAAGTAGCCATGTCACTAACAAGTGTCTTCAGGATTTACGATCCCGCGGAGATGTAGCATTGATCGCACGGCGCCCAAACAGTATGATGGTTATTATTATTATTATTATTATATTTTCTCATTTTAGAATCTGCCAACGATGGCGATGGTGTTGAGACAATCGGTTTATCCAGAAAAGAGATTTTCTGTGTATTAAAAAGTCACCTAAACGATAATGCAGACGTAGTATACCAGGAAATGGAAAAGTTTATGAGTAATAAGCTGCAACGCCCTTTCACGTTATCGATCAATATCAAGTCTGTCATATGCAGATTAGTACATGACTTCAACGTAAAATGGAAACTAGTTTCGCGACATGAAGATAGACTTCTCAAAAAGTTTTCTAACTGGCTGAATGGGTTCGTTCAGCTCGAAGATCAAGCAGTAACCGGACAAGCTTCAAAGACGCCGAGGAAAATGGGTCGACCTTCTTCAAGTTTTGCAGAATCCAGTGACCGTACAAAACGGAGGAAGAGCGAAGATTTGCGGGCAACGAAAAGTATTGAAGAATTATCACATGCAACTGAAATGAGTCTTCGAGCAGCTGGAAAAGTAGATGCTGCGAAAGTCGTTAGAGATGTAACAGAGGGAAGCCCATCAAGAGCTAAGAATTATAGAAAATCTTTAGAATCGATTTCGGAAACCACCCTTTCTGCTAATGCCGCTCTATCGCTTATTGTCGAACAAAAATTATCGAAATCGCAATATCTGGGACTCCGTACTGCAAGCAGAGGAAATAATTGTACTTTATTTCCGCCATATAATTTAATATATCATGCGAAGCTTGAGTGCTATCCACTAAAATCAGATTAGAGTAACTGAATCGAGTGCTGAAGTAAACTTACAGAGTTTACTACATCACACGACTGAAAGAATATTGCTAACTCAAAGGGAGGTTATTAACAGTTTATCCAGGGGAAGCATTCGAAATATGAAATTAATTTGTAAATGGGGTTGCGATGGCACTTCTGGCCAAAGTACATTTAAGCAAAAATTTAGCGACGATGATGGAAGCAAGTCCGATGCAAACATTTTTTTCACTTCACTCGTTCCACTGCAGCTTATATCAGCCGACGAAAAAACAAACGCTACACTCATTGTATGGAAAAATCCAAGGCCGTCATCTCCTCGGTTTTGCAGACCAATCAGGATTCAATTTATTCACGAAAGCACCGAAAAGACCGTTAGCGAAATGGATTATATTAGACAGCAAGAAAGTAATCTGGTCCCGTACGAAAGCGTTTTAAACGGAAAAGACATAAGCGTCTCATTCACACTTGCTTTCACCATGATAGATGGTAAGGTTTGTAACGCAATCACGAATAATCCATCTACTCAACGTTGCTATTTATGTAAAGCAACTTCAAAAGATTTTAATAACATCGATGCGATGCTAGCAAAGGAAGTTACTGAAGATCATTTACAGTTTGGGTTGTCAACTTTACATGCATGGATCCGATTCTTTGAATGTTGTTTGCATATAGGGTATAAACTTGAAATTAAGAAGTGGCAAGCGCGTGATACATCAGATAAAGAAAATGTACAAATCCGAAAAGCAACTATACAAAAAGGTTTTCGGATACAATTGGGTTTGATAGTCGATCAAGCTAAGCCTGGATTTGGTAGTTCCAATGACGGGAACACCGCTCGACGATTTTTCGAAAACGCAACCACTTCTGCTTCTATAACGGGGGTAAATATAGATTTGATCAAACGTTGTCATGTCATACTGCAAGTACTTTCAAGTGGTTATGAAATTGATATAATAAAATTTAAAGATTATGCCTTACAAACCGCTCGCAACTTGGTAGAGCTATATCCGTGGTTCTACATGCCAACTTCCGTGCATAAAATTCTAATACATGGCGCACAAATAATAGAGTCTGTCATCTTACCTATAGGGCAAATGTCCGAAGACGCACAAGAATCTACTAATAAGTATATAAAAAAATATAGAAGAGATTTTGCAAGAAAATCTTCTCGACAAAAAACTATGGAAGACATTTTTTTACGATTGCTTTTAACATCCGACCCATATATTTCTAGTTTGCGTAAATTACCTTGCAAACCATTAACATCGTTGCTACCTGAAACAGTCCGAATATTAAAGGCGCCAAGTGTTGGACTAAGTGAGGAATCAAATGATTGCGCAGCTGACTATTCTTCCTCTGATGAAGAGTACTAAATATGTACTTAATTAACTGCTAAAAATCGAAAAAAAAAATGTCAAATTTTAAACTCAATGTACAATGCACCAGTACCTTGTGCAACACAATGCTATTAGCCTTTTTTGCTTCCATTTTTCTGCTCTTTCATTCGACCTATACAGAAAAGCCAATTTCAAAAATGTGTAGTTTTAGAATAATATTACTATTTTAAACTTTCTGTGCACCCTGTATATTTACATATAGTTGTATACTTCACATTTAAGATATGTAACATTAGTTAGCCTTTAAGCATAAAATGTCATCTGAAATAATTTTTTTGCGAAATAAAAAACCAAAAGTTATCCATGTGTTACAGACTTTTTGGAACTATATCTATTGGATCCACCATATTGTTTCTCGAAATTTTGACTTTGGGTTCGTAATCAGCGACCCCGAAAAACCCCGAGTACTTAATTTCACCCAGATTCGATCAATTTTTGAGGAACTTTTCCGCCATATTGGATCCGTCATATTGTTTTTCGAAATTTTGACTTTAGATTCGTAATCAGCGACCCCAAAAACCCCTGAGTACTTAATTCCACCCAGATTCGATCAAATTTTGAGCAACCTTTCCGCCATATTGGATCCGCCATATTGTTTTTCGAACTTTCGACTTTGGATTCGTAATCAGCGACCCCGAAAACCCCCGAGTACTTAATTTCACCCAGATTCGATCAATTTTTGAGGAACCTTTGCGTCATATTGCATCCGCCATATTGTTTTTCGAAATTTTGACTTTAGATTCGTAATCAGCGACCCCAAAAACCTCCAAGTACTCAATTTCACCTCGATTATACACGTTTTCGAGTTTTGGCCAGCTTTTCGGGATTTCGTCCCACTGTGCGACGGTCGTGTACGTCGATAACCAAAGTGCGATCCGGTTATAGTCCGGGAGGCAGCGACATTTTTACCGTGGTCATTTTACCAAGGCTGGTTTTCATTCACATGATAGATTCCATACTGTGTGTGAGCGAAATGCTTGTCAGCTGCCGCACCGGCGGTGGGGGTGTGTACAGTAGAGCCTCAAACGCGTAAAAAAACTAGAGAAATAAAGTGATATCACCAAAGTTCAATTTTTGTTTATGGTTTATTTACATTATGTAATTATAAAAAATCGTAGTCAGCTGGACATATTTCGGGGGGAAATGTGTCAGCTGGGACAATAAACATGCAGCACGCCGGCTAAAGAGGCTGCGACTTTATCGACTTTCCCCCCGCAATTCGGCTAGCTGACTTATTTATATTTAATACAAGTAATACTGGTTCGTGCGGTCAAATTTCAACTTTAGGGCCGGTTTTACCAACACGGTATAAACGCGGTATAGCGCTATACTGAGAATAACCAGCAATAAGCCTTATGGTTATTCTCAGTATAGTGCTATAGGCGGCGAGCGAATATTGTTTAGCAGCGCCTCTCCTAGGTGAACCGAAACATTTATTACGGGAACTGACCAGAGTCACTGAGGTCGGGTGTCCACCGGGTCGGGCCGACCAGAATCGCTGAGCCGATCGCTGAGCACTTGAGTATATCTATATATACCCAATCTGTATATCTATATATACCCACACAATCTGTATATATATATATACACCCAAGTGCCCAGCGATCGGCCCAATTGTGGTCGGCCCGATCCGGTGGACATCCGGCCTTGTAGTTAAGTGACCGTAGGACCTGATGTGTCAATGTCAACTTGCTGGCAATGGATACTATAATTTATTTCAGCTTTCAGGCTGTAAAATTTATGCATCATAATGATGCTTCGTATAAAAATGGCCTAAAATTAGTCTTTTTTCTAAACATGTTTTAAATGCGAGTAAGCGCACACACACACAAATGTGGTATAACCCAAATTTCTGTGATAGAAGACCGTGTGATTCGCCAGACATCAGTAACTCTTAATCCATATTCAGTTACTTTAGAAGTAAGTAGTCAATAGCTTTCCCCTTGCGACTTTGTCCGCGTGAATCACGAAATAATCTCTTCTTTATTTTACTCCCTTAAGGGAGTTGGTATATAGATAGTAGATATATAAAAAAAACGTGCGTATTCAAATGCAACGTTGTATTAAAATTTCAAAGCAATCGGTGAAAAACTTTCGGAAATTTAAAAGATACATTTTTATTCATTTACCCCCTTAAGGAGTAGGTATATAAAGAGTAGGTATATATGAAAAACGCGCGTATTCGAATGCAACGTTATATGTCCAAATTTCAAAGCAATCGGTAAAGAACTTTCGGAGATCTTACGACGCGGTCTCAACGTGTCGACATTGACGTGACACATGCACAATACAGGTATGTAGTGCTCTCGCCCAGTTTATGACCCTGTGAGACCGCGACGTTAGACCTTGAAGAAACGAATATAACATTTTTATTTAAACGTGTATATGGAAGATAGAAGAAGATAGATAGCGATGTTTATTAGAATGGGTATTGCGGAAAGCGGTTCATTACGACTCGTCCAGTAATTAATCCTTTCGGGAAAGGTGCATGGCTGCGGGCTCATTGACAGCCTAAATTCGCCAAAACCTACCGCTTCGCCATTGTGACCGATTTACAAAATGTATCAAGTGACTTGAGTTTGTGTTAATATGTGTTCCGTCGCAAGGGGACTTCTATGTCATTTCTTACCGCTCACTATCATCGCAACCTAAGTAACGCGCCAATCTAGATCTAATCTCTACATCGATCGCGAACAGTGTATGGCTTTCCTGGATAAACCAGGTATCAAAATTCCCCAATTGTCCATCGACTGCATCCGACATTCCTCCCCTTAATCCAGCTCGGATCGCTTTTGTGACGGTACCTATTGAAGCAGGCACTGCGAGAGACGGCTTGCTACGAATCGCTCTAAAATTACCTTCGGAGAAAAGTTCGGAACTGCGACATTTACGACCTAGGTATGTTTATCGAAATATTCGTTTCGCCTACGACGCGATTAATTCTAGTCGGCGAATTATTTGTGGTCGGTGCTACCAAGAAGCACGAATCGACCCTCCTAATTCCGTCGCTCGTTGCGATGGAACAGGATTGACAGCTGGCACGTCGCAGTCAACTCATTCCCGTGGAAACTGTACAAAGTCGCCGATGGTGGCGCTGGTAGCAAATTCGCTCGCCGCCTATACCGCGTTTATACCTGTTGGTAAAACCGGCCCTTAGTAGTATAAAGAGACATTATATTTTTTTGCAACAAAAGATTCGATGGTGTATTTATATTATGTAATTATAAAAAATCGTAGTCAGCTGAACATATTTCGGGGGGAAATGTGTCAGCTGTTGACGTATACTTGCGCAATATAGACGCCACGTAAACTAATACCACCATGCTTTAAATTAAGTTATGTGATTGCTAATTCATTATATTTTATGAAAAACATCGTCAGATAGGTGTATAGTGGGGGTCAGTCCGTCAGCTGGGACAAAAAACATGTAGCGCACCGGCTAAAGAGGCTGCGCATTTATAATTTCAGCTGACGACTTTTCCCCCGCAATTCAGCCAGCCGACTTTTATTTATATCTAGTACGAATAATAATAGTTCGTGTAATCAAATTTCAGCTGCAGTAGTATAAAGAAATATGAAATTTATTGCTACAAAAGATCTACCAGAGATCCGCACTTCAGCTGTACCGCATGGCTTTTAGATATTTACTCTTACATTTATGAATATCGCCTTCTATACAATAAATCTTCTATTGATTTCTATAACTTATTTATTTCTAACAAATATTATTAAATAGTTAGATAATAATAAATAACATAATTAACTACAATAATAATTATTATCGCCATTAAAATTGCAAGCAAGATAGACTCTTTTTAGACAATAAATTTCATGTTTCTTTATACTACCAGACCTGAAGTTTGATTACACGAACCATTATTATTCGTACTAGATATAAATAAAAGTCGGCTGGCTGAATTGCGGGGGAAAAGTCGTCAGCTGAAATTATAAATGCGCAGCCTCTTTAGCCGGTGCGCTACATGTTTTTTGTCCCAGCTGACGGACTGACCCCCACCATACACCTAGCTGATGATGTTTTTCATAAAATATAATGAATTAGCAATCACATAACTTAATTTAAAGTATGGTGGTATTAGTTTGCGTGGCGTCTGTATTGCGCAAGTATACGTCAACAGCTGCTACGATTTTTTATAATTACATAATGTAAATAAACCATCGAATCTTTTGTGGCAAAAAATATAATGTCTCTTTATACTACTGAAGTTGAAATTTGATCGCACGAACCAGTATTACTTGTATTAAATATAAATAAAAATCAGCTAGCCGAATTGCGGGGGAAAAGTCGATAAAGTCGGAGCCTCTTTAGCCGGCGCGCTGCATGTTTATTGTCCCAGCTGACACATTTCCCCCCGAAATATGCCCGGCTGACTACGATTTTTTATAATTACATAATATAAATAAACCATAAACAAGAATTGAACTTTGGTGATATCACTTTATTTCTCTAGTTTTTTTACGCGTTTGAGGATCTACTGTACTCACCCCCACCGCCGGTGCGGCAGCTGACAAGCATTTCGCTCATACACAGTATGGAATCTATCATGTGAATGAAAACCAGCCTTGGTGAAATGACCACGGTAAAAGTGTCGCTGCCTCCCCGACTATTAGTGAAAAACCCGGAATTTCACAAACGGACAAAACACATCGACGTACGGTACCATTTCGTTCGAGAGAAAGTGCGCGCAAACGAACTGAGAGTGGAATACCTTTGTACGGAAGTACAAAAGGCGGATATCCTTACCAAGTCTTTGCCGCGAGAGAGATTCGGTCGACTGAGAGAGCTCATCGGAATCCGAACCATTGGACTCACGATAAACGGCGGAAGTGTTGAGTAGGGTTTATCGTGAGTCCGATTGGCGCGAGGAGTCGGGAGGGCGCGCACGGTTAGTCGAGAGGTCTCGGCCAATCAGGATATAGACAAGCGCCCTCGCACTAGCACCGTACCGGGCCGGAAAAAGAACGGTTAATTCTTTTGTGCGCGGGCGGTCGTTTTTAGTCAGTCGAAGTGAAAGCGTCGAAGCGAGTGTAGCGTCAAGTAGCGTCAATCTACGAATAAAGAACTTTGTCTTTTCACCATAACGTATCGGGTTGCATTCAATTCGTGTTCCTCCGTCAAACTCCCCTTTTCAGGAAGCAGCCAACGTATTGAATTATCTAATTTCATATACTTAACAATAGGAATGAAAACTTGGAAGTGGTCAGTTGTACCGATTTAGCCCAAAAATGGGGTAAAGAGAAAAAAGGTCTACAAGAAACACACAAGGCCAAACCTTTTAATCAATTTTGCCACCCAATTTCAAAGAAAGACAAAATGGTCTTCAAAACTTCGGTGGAAATAGATAATGAAAATTTTGCTTTGCTGACTGCAGGTATATAATAATTAATTATTTTTGTTATATTACTTATTTATTTTTAAAAAACTACATAGTGCTTAATATTTATATACCCAGATAGAAAAGTTCCTCCAGAATTGCGGTACAATACCACGGTAGAAATATCAGGTTCTACCGACACGACGTGCTTCGACAAGGTCTGCCTCTACTTTGGCGGTATATTGGCGGCACTGCACTAATCCTGTGGCAGACTTTTCTATCTGGGTAATATTGTTGTTGTCTTAGATTATAGTTGTAATGTAAGGTTATTGTCTCCTTATAATTAAAGTATTGCAGAACTTTATATTTATTTTTCTTCAAGTTTATTTTGTTACATTCTGTTCTAATGTGCTTGTTTATGTTACAAAACTGTGTTACATTGAAGGTGTTGCTGATTCTGCACTTGCCAGATTTATTGGTAGATCTATCCCAGATCTTGAGAATGCATCATCAAGTGTAGCCGATCAGGAGGATAGGTAAAAACTAAATTGTTATAACGTTCTGTCTAATTTATTTGTTATATATTTTTTATTTCAGTAACTTGGTCAATGACATTAAAATGTTATTAGAACATTGCCAAAAATCCCTTTTCCTGCAAAAATTAAGAAATGACATTGTGCTAGATTCATATAATCTAAGTCCGTGTTGTTTAGAAGTGCTTTCTTCAATGTCGTCTAGCAACATATTGGAGATAGCAGCAAAAATTCAACAAGGCACAACTAGGTGGTTTAAGGAAAGGCAACTAAGAATCACAGGTTAGATTATTTACATTCAATTTATTCTGTCAAGCTGTAGGTTATACCGTGAAACTATTATATAATCTAAGGTTATACCTAATGCAGTTATTCCCGAGTTATGTAATAATAATAAAATTTATAATATATAAGTGATATTGGTGGTACCTTGGTGTATATGATAATTCCATAATAATTTGAAGGATCAACGTGTTACTCCATATTTACATATGCAAAAGAGGACGAATGGGAAAATAAATCAAAGAATTTCTTTTTTCCAAAGAACTTTGAAACAAAGTTTACTCAGTATGGGAAGAAATATGAAAAAGAAGCCTTAGATGCATACCAAGCCAAATATAATTGCAGGGTGTTGAAAACAGGACTGATCGTATCAGAATTCTTTCCATGGCTAGGATTTTCTCCAGATGGAATTTTTCTTAAAAATGGTGTTCCTTCAGCGTTAATTGAAATCAAGTGTCCATATATTGGTAAGTAAACACCTATAATGTAATTTTTTGCCTAATAACAGTTATTATTGTTGCAGGAAAAAATAACCCTCCAGAATGTTTTTCGAACTCGTGCGATTACTTGGAAAAATGTGGTTCTGAAATTAAATTGAAGGAGAAACACATCTACTTTGGGCAAGTTCAACTGGGAATGGCTTTATTAGGAGTGAATTCTACCAAATTTTTGTTGTATTCCAGTTTTTCAAAAACATTTCTCGAATTAGATATTGATTTTAATAGGGAGTATGCCGAAACATTAATAAAAACTGTGACGGACAAGTATTTGAACAGTATGTTACATTACTATTGTTTAAATAAATACGAGTAAATTATTTAGTTGTTTTATTGTCCTACGATGATTACTACAAATACACAATATCATGCATTATTATTATAAAACCATTAAAATTAAAATTTAATGTAAAGTTTATCGCAGTAGCATACCAAATAAAGTATTTTATAAACTATACCAATTTAATTATAATACTTGTTACGTTAATTACTGGAACATAAAATTTCACAATACATGTTCTTTATATAATTATTTATAACAAGATTATCTTGATACCACTTTGAAACTAGTTAACAAATAATGTAAAAAAGAACTTGTAAAAACTTAAACCCTTATTTACCTTTTGATTGAGTCATTTTACTATCTGCGAGTATTGGTGTTGATAAATTGACAATAGCTGCTATAATAGTCAAAATTTCATCTGCGTATGGTATTAAGTACCAGTTAAACTGTTCATTTAATATTTTAAACATTTTGATCCTTTGAATTGCCCGTTCCACATGAACTCTAGCACGGGCAATATCAGCTGTAGCTTCAGCATCTTCTTTGCTAAGCTGTTTTTGTTTTCTTAAAAACGGCGGCCTAATTAATTCTACAAGTTTGTCGTTACATTCTTCTTCTATAAGAAAACCCTTATCGACCATAATACCATCAAGAGCATCAACTTTTTCAATAATTCTTTCATAATTAAAAATAGATTTATCAGTGGCTCGTCCTCCAAAGCCCGAACTGACAAAGGAAATCAAACCAGATGGTGTTATCCCTATTAAATATTTCAATGTATGACTTCCCTTGTAATGAGAATATGATAAAACTCTACATTTTAAACATTTTAGTTTTTGAATTTTAATTTCAGTGCAGTCTAAAACTACTCTAGTTTTTTTAAATTTCTCGAAACATTTCGGGATATTTTTTAATACCTCTTCTTCAGTAGGCCAGTATATAGCTGGTTTTAAGGCAACAGCTAATAAACATACTGTAGAGTAAAATATGTTTGTACAATTAGTCTTGGATAATTTAAACAAAACTGATAAGCAAGCAAAAGAAATATTTAGTTTCAATTTACACATAACCAAGATAATGCGATCTCTGATGTTTGACCAGATACATCCATTATAAGCGGCACTTTTTTCGGCACATCTATTTATTGTTGACAATATGTCAAAAGTAAGTCCTAAAAATAGACATATACGTATATTATTAAATGAACTGATATATTAAACATAGGCCGCTTACGAACTGAGCAATTTCTTAGTTAATCTTAAGAAAACTGAGACAATTGTTCCTCTGTCTCTCTCTCTGCGCCCTGTACAGTGACAGGGAAAGACTACATGCAGTTCGTAAGTGGCTATAATACCTACTTGATATCACCTACCTGTAAAATTAATTAGCTTTTCATCTGTGTTTAATATTTGAGAGAACTCAAAGAAATCATTAAATGGTGTTTCAGTTCCTTTGTCTTCAGAAAAGTGAGCAGGCAATGGTGTATGAGATGTAAAAGTTTGTTTACTTGAACTTGATGGTTTTGAATAATTATGGTCCTCACAAATTTCTGGAGGATCTGTAGTTTTATCACTTTCTCCTCGTAGGCCTTCCCAATTTTCCCCATCCTCAATATTTGCTGTACATTTCTGTAACCTTAAAAACAAATCAATTTTCAATGTTCATGTTTTTGTAAAATGTTGATTTATTACCAACTTACCAATGTCTTTTTGATCTGTCAATTAGTGATTTTTTGGTAGTAATAGTTAACACTGGAATTTTCTGACTTGGAATAACTTGTCTCTTTAGCCTGCGCCTTTTGTTTGTTGCTGAAAATATAAAGTAAAATCAAACATAGTACCTACGTTAAGATAAATAGATATTTTAATTAGGTAACACATCACGAATGTTATTTACCTGGTGTAAAATCACTTTCCACAAAATGTTGGCTGCATACTAACATATGTTTTGTAATGGGTTTTCCAATTTTTAATACACTTTGCCACAGCTTGCATAATTTGGGATCGGCCGGAAATGAGTGTAATGAAATATTTGTAGTACTGTATGATGAACACTGCGGTACTGAACATATTTTTCTTGATTTAGTGTCTATAGTCTTATGTACAAATTGCATGTTATTATAAACAGCTAATTTCTTAATCCTGAAAAAATAAACTTATTGTGCCCTTAAACATCATTTATTTTTTAGCTTATAGAATTACTACTTACAGCAATTTAAACGGGTTGTTTCTTACTAACTTATTAACTTTCTTATTAACTTCTTATGAAATATTACAAGAAAATCTGCAAACACTTCAAAAACTGGAATACAAAAAAAACTGATAAGTTTATTTAGGTTTTTCTAACCTAGTCTTTCAAAGAGAGGGTCTGGTTTTCATGCTATTTTATCTGTTAATACCACAAAACAAATAATTTTAACTCTATATTTTTTATCGCAGGACATCACTATTACAATATTAGCACCACTTAAGTTCAAATAGTTTAAAACATATCTATTTAAAAGCAAAATTAATCACGTTTTACTAATGAAGAATAACGGGGAATCTTCGTTGTTCACCTCTATTTGACTTTTCAAGATAAATAACAGATGTCGCCCACTTCGTTATTTTCGCCAATACCTCTGCTTTCCTTTTTTTCCGGCATCTTCATCCTAGCCTAAGCGCTCTCGCAATAACTACTCTGTAAACAATAAAGTCAATCGTATCTATTCGCAATAATCCTGAGTGAAAACCGAATTAATACCATTTTCCTCAATAGTTTTAGGCGTATGATATTTCCGTAGGACCTCGTTCCGTGCCATGACGACGCATCTTCCGACGAATTTCAAAATTCCAGACCATCGAGGTAATTATTCAATCAACGTTGTATCTCGACACTTGCGATACTTTATCTTTTTTTCTTCTCCATCACTCCCTCCGTCACACTTGAGTAGATAAGCTAGGCTGGTTCGGCGCCACCCACGTGACCAAAAGTGGCGAGAAATTTGAATTTAGCGGAAGTGCGCATGTGCCATGGCGGGAAATTTGAATTCGCGCATCACGTGACCCAGTGGAGCTCTGTGATTGGTCGAACCCCCACTCCTCGACCCAATGGAGCTCTGTGATTGGTTGAACCCCCACTCCTCGGTCTACACTATCAACGCCAGGTGGCGCCACTGTCGACGCTAGGTGTCGCCACCGTAGGCGGCGACCATTTTGAATGTTCCTCCAACAGAGCTCTGTGATTGGTCGAACCCCCACTCCTCGACCCAATGGAGCTCTGTCATTGGTTGAACCCCCACTCCTCGACCCCCACCAGATGGCGCCACTGTCGACGCTAGGTGTCGCCACCGTAGGCGGCGACCATTTTGAATGTTCCTCCAACGGAGCTCTGTGATTGGTCGAACCCCCACTCCTCGACCCAATGGAGCTCTGTCATTGGTTGAACCCCCACTCCTCGACCCCCACCAGATGGCGCCACTGTCGACGCTAGGTGTCGCCACCGTAGGCGGCGACCATTTTGAATGTTCCTCCAACGGAGCTCTGTGATTGGTCGAACCCCCACTCCTCGACCCAACGGAGCTCTGACATTGGTTGAACCCCAACTCCTCGACCCCCACCAGATGGCGCCACCGTCGGCGGCGGCCATTTTGAAGTGCTCATGCGCCGTGGCGGGGAAATTTGAATGATACTCCTCCTCGACTCCCACCATCAACGCCAGGTGGCACCACTGTCGGCGGGTAGTCAACGCCAGGTATCTTGCTACTGCGCGTCCGATGACGTCATCGTTTCTCGTGCAGGTTCAGACTTGCACCGCGCTACTGCGCAGTTTCGACCGCGTCGCATTCCTGAGTGATGACGTCATAGCATCGCTACTGCGCAGTTGACCGGGACGGAGCTCTAACTTTCCAACGGAGATCTAACTTACCGCAAAAATTGTGGGTAAATTTGAATTTTGTGCGCCGCGTGCACGGAGCTCCGTCATTGGTCGAACCCTCACCCCCGACCTCACTCGCAACTTCCCGTACACACACACACACACTCACGTCATCGAACGCGTTCGAGAGGTGCCGAACGACGAAAATTTATTCGACTCGAAAATTTCAACGCCACTGCCGAGTTCCGAGCGTTGTACCTTATCGCTGTACAGTTTCACACGCTATTTTCGAGCGATGACATCATAGCTTATCTATCTGATCAAATTTCAACGCTACTGAGCAGTTCCGAGCGTCGTACCTTATCGCTGTGCAGTTTCACACGCTATTTCCGAGCGATGACGTCATGCCTTATCGCATCGCTACTGCGCAGTTGACAGACCTTGGAATGCATGCAGGTTCAGACTTGCTCCGCGCTACTGTACAGTTTCGACTGATCCGCGCGCGTCACATTCCTGAGCGATGACGCCATAGCATCGCTACTGCGCAGTTGACCGACCTTGGAATGCGTGCAGGTTCGGATTTGCTCCGCGCTACTGTACAGTTTCGACTGATCCGCGCGCGTCACATTCCTGAGCGATGACGTCATAGCTTCTCGACAGGCACGAACACGTTTACCCCCACCACCACCACAACGTCTTTGCTTAAATAAGAGGATGTTATCGGAATCATGGTGACGTCATGCGTGCAGGTTCAGACTTGCTGCTACATATTAAAGCATTTTTTCTTCTTCTTCTTCCGTTAACTATTCTACCACCGGGGAATCGTAGTTTAAATAATGAGCCAACATTTTATTCTTTTACCTTTATTGCTAAAAAAAAATTAGGCTTTTCGACAATAAATGCAATCCTTGATCATGGGTCGTGGACCGCCTCTGCCTCTCGGCACCCGGTGATGTATGCGACATCGACGACTTTGAGCGGAAATATCTCAAAAACCGTTCCATGGATGGGCATTTCATCTTATACATTTTTTATTAGTCTCAATAAACTCTATAAATTTTATGAGAATATAGTATGAAAATCCGCAAAGCAGTTTCTGTTAAGTGCAAAACATAGTCTTACATTGCATTTTCTGCAAAATACTTGTGTCTGACCTGATTTGCAGTTTCTACATCTACCTTTTTGTCCATATATGGGAAAATGGTCTAACTTATCAAGACTGCAGTCATTCTCGGGTCTTGATACAATCGCATTTGTCAGGTTCACGAAGCAGTCAAAACCCCTCCTGTATCTGCCCTCGTTGAGCTCCCGGTCCTTGTCGATGACAACGAATCCGTACTTGTCGGCATTCCAGCAAGCAGAGCATATGTCCTTGAACTTCGCGTAAGGCATATCCGTGTTCACGTGATCGTCGTAAACGTGTCGGAGATTCATGTCATCCTGCCGGAAGAGCACCAGCAGGTTGACGTTATCGCGCACCAGGTGTTTGGGAATACGAGCGTACGTCTGACAGAGGTAGAAGCAGTCGACATCCCTGTGTCGACCCATGCAGAAAAAGGCTCTGATATTGTCTTGATTCTCGCAAGCGATATCGTCGAAGATCATTATCGAGTTTGGACGTGTCTCTTCCGGCGACATCACCTGCTCGTGCTCGTTGAAAGCAAGATACTCGACACCGTCCACCGAATCGAGCACTTTTTCCAGGAACCTGTACTTGGGCTGATTGAGCGATTTCGAGTAGACGTATACGTTCTCGAATCTCAGTCCATCGGGGTGTATCACGAGGGTGAGCAGCGCGTTCGTCTTGCCGCAATTGGATGGCCCGCAAAACACTGCCCGCACGCTATTTGGCAGCATATCACCGTGCTACTTCATCTTCTTCTCGGCACTCCGTTGCGCGAGCTCATCAAAGTTCACCACGGGCAGCCTCGTAGACTGTTGGTCGAATCGTAGTTCTGTCATGACTGGTGCGAGGGCTATAAGTTGCGCGTTTATATAGATTGATCATTCAGTTACACCCTGGATTTAAATCAAAATTTTAAGATGTATCTCTGAGGATACACCGAAGATATATCTCTGAGGATACACCGCAGATGTATCTCTGAGGATACACCCCAGATGTATCTCTGAGGATACACCCCAGATGTATCTCTGAGGATACACCCCAGATGTATCTCTGAGGATACACCCCAGATGTATCTCTGAGGATACACCCCAGATATATCTCTGATGTTCTCCACGAGGAAGAACTCGCCACGGTCAAACATCCCGACGTCTACCTCGTGGAGCGGGTGCTCAAGAGATGCGGAAATAGATCAGAAGGGGTTTTGACTGCTTCGTGAACCTGATAAATATGCAGTGATTGTTGAAGTGTTGATCAGTTGACTCTTGCATCCGATCACGTCAACATGCACAGTGAGATACGCAAGGAGAAGGACGTTTTACGTCAAATCGTGAAAGCCAGTGACGCGATTCGACGAAAGCATCGAATGATAAAAATGGGCAGAGAGAGGACCGAGCGCGTGATGAGTGAAGTCTTCAAACCTATGGTGACTCCCCTGGAGAAATTGGTTCGGTCCGTGGCACCCGTTAAGACTGAACCGAAGCAGGAGAAGGAGGAGCCGCTGTCGGAGGAAGACGATGTATCCTTCCGGACGATAACGGGTGACGTTGAGGAGGAGGAGGAGGTGGAGGAGGAGGAGGAGGAGGAGGAGGAGGAGGAGGAGGAGGTGGAGGATGAGGAGGTGGTGGAGGATGAAGAGGAAGACTTGGGGAAGCTGGAAAAGAAAGATCAGGACACGATTTACGGTGTGCGCGAGCTACCCGGAGGGCGGTTGATGATTGGCAATTCTCCGATAGTCTTCGAACGTAATCTCATTCGCGTGGGTGACGTAGTTTATCCTAACACCAGAGGCCTGATCGAGTTACTGCTCAAGAAGACGCCCGACGACACCCTCGTGAGTCGGGATGATCTGAACAATTATGGAAAAATCATCCTTGCGACGAATGCGCACAGAAAGTATTATACCGAGAGTGGACTGATACGCGATAGCAAGAGCATCAAGTTCAACAGCATTATCGCGAGAGCTATTGGTTACCACGCTGAGTCGCCGAAACGCGGAGGAGCGAGACTGCCACGATACATGGTCGCCGAGAGTGGCAAACGTGTGGATTACACGTACTGGGATGATCCCAACGAACTCGTGGATCGCCTTCGTCTGCTGCTGGCATCTCAGGCTGCCGGTAACTCTGGTCACTCCAACGAAATTATATCCATCATCGAGGAATTGCGTGAAGCCGACATCATTTATTAGTGGGATCGCACGATGTCTCTTCGTTAGTACCACCATGAGCGCATCGACGTGTTCGGACGAGAAACTCACCACGGTCAAACATCCCGACATCTACCTCGTGGAGCGGGTGCTCAAGAGACGCGGAAATAGACTATTTGTAAAGTGGTTGGGTTTCAATGATTCACACAACAGTTGGACAAATAAATGATTCGTTTATTCCTCCACACACACAAGTCCACGTTTATATTCATTTATAGGGGTGAGAGGCGCCTGGCAAATACGAGGAGAATTTTCGAATGGAGTAGAGCAATCGATTGGAAGTCTTTAGTGCTGCGGTACTTGAGGGCTCTCTCTCGTAATGCCGCTTAGTTTTACTTAAGTATATTCACACCTATATTTACATTTGTAATCCTACCTATATTTACAGTCGTAACCCTATTCCATATACACACCTATATTAACACGTCCACATCCATATTTACATCAGTTATTCTGCAGTGGCCCCAAGGTAGAGTGTCCGTGGTGTCGGGCTGCAGGCACCTCTTATCGTCGTGCGGACTTAGCGCGAGTTTGGTCTGCTGCACAGTCTGCACTTCGTGTAGCCTCGATCGAAAGAGGTACTGCGAGCGATATTGTGTTGTGTTTTGCCTCAAGCAGGCGACGTAGTCCTCGAAATCTATGGTTCTCGCGAGCACCGACGTCTTAACGCCCTTGGCCTTCTTCATGCGGTCCTCGCCGTTGACCCGCATACTGTACATTTTACTGCGGAGTCCGACGAATTCCGTCATGATCTGACCGTTGCACTCGTCCTTCATGAGGCCGACCACCTTCTTGTTCACCAGCGGCATCTCGAAGGCGTTCTCGATGGG
The DNA here is from genome assembly GCA_963678675.1 of Xiphydria camelus. Taxonomy (NCBI): domain Eukaryota; kingdom Metazoa; phylum Arthropoda; class Insecta; order Hymenoptera; family Xiphydriidae; genus Xiphydria; species Xiphydria camelus. The sequence goes on along the minus strand of OY783192.1, from coordinate 18,611,132 downwards.
GTAGTCGGACGTGTCGAAGCGCCCAATGTGACGCTTCATCATATCGTAGACGTCCCCACCTCGCACTTCGTAGATGAGGCTATCGGTGTCCGTGTAGAGCAGCTTGCAATTGCTCTCGAAGGTCGGTATCATGAAGTCGTAGTGAAACTCGTAAACACAAGTTTTCGACAAGTCGAGTACGCAGAACCCCACGTAGATCGGCTTATTCAGCAAAACCTCGATCTTGCTGAGCTGCACGGCTACGAGGTTTTCAGCGAAAACGGCTCGGCTGTGGAAGTTGGGCTTGGCGACGAGTGCTTCGGCACCGTATCTGCCCTTCCACTTGGTTACGAGTTTGACGTCAACACGTTTGCGCACGTTCTCCATCGTCTTACCGAACACCGCGTTGTTCATGAGTTTGAACAAGTTCTTCTCAAACTCATTGCGGGCTCGTTTCCTCATACCGCTGTTCAAGTCTATGTAGCTCTTGAGCCACGGTGACTGGTCGAACTTCAGGGCTCTGTGGATGTTGGTGAGCCGTAGACCGTGCTCAAGAGCTTGCCTGAGGTTGCGGTAGTGGATGATGTAACGCGATTTCGAGTACAACGTCGTCAGAAGCTTGGACTCTTTCGAGCCCGGTGGCTTCATCTGTTCGGGACACAGCGGTAGGTCTCGGTGGGCGTCGTGGTTGGCTTCCGGATAGTCCAAGTCCACCTCAAGTATGTATCCGATGGGCGAGTCATCGGACACATTCCACTGGAAGTCGTTGCCGAGGTTCTCCACCCACTCGAAGCCACCGTACGGGAGATGTTGCGTCATCGCCCAGCCGTACAAGTTGTTCACATCGAAGTACATGAGGTACTTCGTCTCCTCTTCGGGATTGTAGTCCCTCATGTACGCGTTGTTGGCTCGGGCGTAACGGTTGCTGCACTGACTGACACCGCCTCGGATTCCCCGTTCGACGAACATGAGCATGTCGATATCGGTGAGCAGTTGCAGCTCGATTGCGGTGTACTTCAACATGGCGTCCCACGTGAGGCCGGGTGTGGTGTAATAATGGGCTGGATCCAAACCGTACGCTTCGATGCAGTTGTCGCGAAAGTTCTCGAAAACGTCGGCCAGCAGCAGGACGTCGGTCTTGAGGTAGAGGTCCGCGTACACGCCCAGAGTTCCCACGTTGAACTCACGCCAGACCCTCTGGGCGTGTTCGTAGTCCTCGTCGGAGATGCCGCAGCCGTTGAGACGGCTGTGAAATTGTTGCTGGGTCGGCAACTCCGTGACGTCCAGCTTGGCCCACGCGTCGAGAAACTCGTAGGGGAAGACACCTTTCCGCCTCAACAATTCGAACTGTTCGGTCTGGATCTGCGGGAACTCGCTCTTGGTGATCGGTGCCTCCGCGAGGTAAGAAGCCAACTTCTCCAGCGACGATGCCATGAAGCGGAAGGAGTCGATGAACCGAAGAGCGATGTCGCTGCCCTTTAGATGTTTCGTGAACGAGACGTATCGCTCCATGTTCAAGGGCAGGAGGTCGATCCGGCCGTCGAAGCAGGTGGATATCTCCTTGATGATGAGGTGGCTGTCGTAGCCGCTGAGATTGTGGAAGACTACGGGAATGGTGCGCGAATCTTGATAATTCAGGTTACAGTCCTGGTGCGCTGCACCCCTGTATCTGCCGGTGAGATGGCAGTGGTCCCGAACTCTCTTCACATCCAGCAGCGACTCCCCGCAAATGTGACACTTCTCGGCGCTGTGGAAAGCCCTCTCCTGTTCCTCCGTGAGCGGTTGCATGGGTACGGTGTGCTCGAGGACTCCTTCGACCTGCTCGACCAGTTCAGAAAGTTTGCGCGCGAACCATTCAGCAGGTTCCGGTCCGCGAAAGCTGTTGTAGTGCGACAGCGTGTCGTCGTAGCTACACCTCACGTAGTAGCCCACACTGAACGGTTCGTGCACTTGACAAACTCTCGTCTTGCTCGTCTGCTGCAGGTCGACGTTCTTCAGGAGACACTCGAAGTCTGCGTAGACGACAAACGGCACCCTTTCCTTGAAGTTAAAGTTCTTAAACTTCAAGGTGCTGTGCATCGGTGCAGGCATCTTGACTTTGCACCGATTCACCTGGACGCAGTCGATTTCATGGTTGCCCAACTCTTTGAGGCTTCCGAAGTAGTGCAGGCAGCGATCACAGATATACTTTTTTCTATAGGTCCTGGAAAGTTGTGCGCTGACCAGCCGAGAGAGGTCCTTTATCCACACGTAGTGGTAGTTGGTGTGAGTTTCATCATCCTCGTTCACCTCCTCCTCCTCATTCGATTCCTCGTCGACGTATCGATCTTGAATCATGAGGAGATTCACATGTTTGGTCTTCTTGTGCGAGGTGACGTGGATGGGTGCGACCGAAAATTTTTCTTTGCGCTTCAGCAGAACGTAGATGTTGATTGAGAGCTCATTCTGCTTCTCAAACTTCGGGACCTCTCTCGGTGTCACTGGGAAGTCTATGCCCGCAAAGTTCAATTCGTTTTCGTACGGCTTGTACTTTGACACACGGTTGGGATGGTCACGCCGATCAACGGGATGCAGTGCAGAAAGGAGTGCCCACTTAAAACACTGGTCGTCGGTATTCTGCACGTTAACACAGGCCTCCTTCCTCTTGATAAACCCAGGAAGTTCCAGATAGGAGCTACCTCTCATTGGGTTGTACCGGTTCACGTTGACGGTCAAGTTGATGACGACTCGCAACGTCCAACCCGAGTCTCGCTCCTGGAATTCCTCCATTTGCCGGAGAATGGGGTCCCGCACATTCTCGACGAACCATTGTCTCAAATCGGTGGTCTGCAGGATTGGGACGTTCTTCGTGGCGAAGGTCTTCAGTTCGACGATCTCTTCGTCATTCTTGAAGATGCTGTACTCGCCCTCCAGTACAGCATTCACCTTCAAGGCGTTCTCCCTCTTGAGCGCGTTCTTGATGCGCGGTGTGAAGAGGGCTTGGGCGTCCTGCAGGAAGGCGGTGTGATCCAGATTTCGCAGGTTTACGATCACACCCGTGCGGATGCGTCCGTCGAACGCCGACTGGAGATCCTCCCACGAGACGCGTCTCTGTTCACGTTGACCAAGACGTCCACCTCTCACGAGCAAGCTCTTGAGTTTTCGATTATAACTCTTCACCTGGCGAATGATGGCTAGGTATCGTTGTTTATCGGCGACCGATGTTCCTTCTCGGCGCATCAATCGTCCGAGTAGGCGTAAACTCTCGGTCCCACGTCGGATCCATTGCGTGATCTCGATGGGATCAACTCTTTTGCGATCGATCAGCTCGAAAGCCTGTCGATGGATGTTCACAATATTCCGGCACTGTTCCGAAGACATGTTGTCGTTTCGTGAGCACGATGTGACTAATGACGTGAGCGCGGTGATGCGCGGTATTTAAGCAAAGACGTTGTGGTGGTGGTGGGGGTAAACGTGTTCGTGCCCGTCGAGAAGCTATAACGTCATCACTCAGGAATGCGCCGGGGTCGAAACTGCGCAGCAGCGCGGAGCAAGCCCAAACCTCCATGCATTCAAAGGCCGGTCAACTGCGCAGTAGCGATGCTATGACGTCATCACTCAGGAATGCGACGCGGTCGAAACTGCGCAGTAGCGCGGTGCAAGTCTGAACCTGCACGCGCCTGTCGGAACCTGCACGAGAAACGATGACGTCATCGGACGCGCAGTAGCAAGATACCTGGCGTTGACGGCGTTACGAGCGTGGTCGAGATGGTGCTGCGAGCGAGGTGGAGGTCTGCCTGATGGTGTTACGAGCGAGACCTGGGGAGTGGGGGTTCGACCAATGGCGGAGCTCTTTTGGGGTAAAATTCAAAATGGCCTGCCACCGATGGTGGCGACACCTGGCGGGGGTAGGGGAGTGTGGGTTCGACCAATGGTGGAGCTCCGTGGGTGGGGGTTCAACCAATGGTGGAACTCCGTGTGTGGGGGTTCGACCAATGGCGGAGCTCTGTTGGGGTAAAATTCAAAATGGCTGCCGCCGACGGTGGCGACATCTGGTGGGGGTTTGGGAGTGGGGGCTCGACCAATGGCAGAGCTCCGTTGGGTCACGGTCTGAACCTGCACGCATTCCAAGGCCGGTCAACTGCGCAGTAGCGATGCTATGACGTCATCACTCAGGAATGCGACGCGGTCGAAACTGCGCAGTAGCGCGGTGCAAGTCTGAACCTGCACGCGCCTGTCGGAACCTGTACAGTAGCGATGCGATAAGCTATGACGTCATCGGACGCGGTCGAAACTGCGCAGTAGCGCGGAGCAAGTCTGAACCTGCACGAGAAACGATGACGTCATCGGACGCGCAGTAGCAAGATACCTGGCGTTGACTACCCGCCGACAGTGGTGCCACCTGGCGTTGATGGTGGGAGTCGAGGAGGAGTATCATTCAAATTTCCCCGCCACGGCGCATGAGCACTTCAAAATGGCCGCCGCCGACGGTGGCGCCATCTGGTGGGGGTCGAGGAGTTGGGGTTCAACCAATGTCAGAGCTCCGTTGGGTCGAGGAGTGGGGGTTCGACCAATCACAGAGCTCCGTTGGAGGAACATTCAAAATGGTCGCCGCCTACGGTGGCGACACCTAGCGTCGACAGTGGCGCCATCTGGTGGGGGTCGAGGAGTGGGGGTTCAACCAATGACAGAGCTCCATTGGGTCGAGGAGTGGGGGTTCGACCAATCACAGAGCTCCGTTGGAGGAACATTCAAAATGGTCGCCGCCTACGGTGGCGACACCTAGCGTCGACAGTGGCGCCATCTGGTGGGGGTCGAGGAGTGGGGGTTCAACCAATGACAGAGCTCCATTGGGTCGAGGAGTGGGGGTTCGACCAATCACAGAGCTCTGTTGGAGGAACATTCAAAATGGTCGCCGCCTACGGTGGCGACACCTAGCGTCGACAGTGGCGCCACCTGGCGTTGATAGTGTAGACCGAGGAGTGGGGGTTCAACCAATCACAGAGCTCCATTGGGTCGAGGAGTGGGGGTTCGACCAATCACAGAGCTCCACTGGGTCACGTGATGCGCGAATTCAAATTTCCCGCCATGGCGCATGCGCACTTCCGCTAAATTCAAATTTCCCGCCACTTTTGGTCACGTGGGTGGCGCCGAACCAGCCTAGCTTATCTACTCACTTGGTACCTCGTACGCGATAACGCAGGTGCAGCTCATCGCCGAGTAATAATATACCGCTGATGTGAATAGTTCAAAGCGCCAAGCACATGAAACGACGCGGCTCCAAGATCCTGAAGGAAGGATGGATGGTGCACTCGACGAATCGCGATCCGATGGTAGGTTGACGACGTGGCGCTGATTCGGTTTCGCTTCCCCCATCATTAAGGCGCGCGTGTTTTTAGAGGAAGAGACACTACTGGCGATTGGACACAAAGGCCATAATTCTGTTCCAAAGCGACAGCAGTTCCAAGTACTTCAAAGAGATTCCGTTGGCTGAAATTCTAGTCGTCGCCGCCGCCAGGGAACAACATTCTCGTGAGTACATATGTATATCGTTAGAAATTGTCTGTGCGCGTTTAGTCGATGTACAACGCGCGCGTTCTCTCCTTCCAGGCACGATGCATTGTTTCGAATTGAGAACGGCCAACGTCGATTACTACGTCGGCGAAGATCCCCTCTATGGAGGTGCTAGTGGTCAGCTTCCACCGCCGGAAAGTGGCGTTGGCGCTCACTTGGCGAGGACCTGGAAAACGAATATCAGGCAGGCATTGATGCCCGTCACCTCCAGATCGGCAAGTACGTTCAGAGCTCGCGAGTGTGCGCGCGAACGAGTACCGACGCTATACCGAAAAACACGCGTCGTTTTCCACAGGTCGGTAGGAGCAGTCGACAACCGAGCCAGAGGAACGCGTAACCGACATGTCGCAGCTCTATCACATCTTCCCGGACGAAGTTCTTGGCTCGGGTTAATTTGATATCATCTACGGCGGAGTTCATCGCAAGACCGGCCGCGCGATGGCGATAAAGGTGATCGACAAGCTGCGTTTTCCCACCGAGCAAAAGGCCCAGCTCAAGAACGAAGTAGCCATCCTGCAGAATCTCACCCACAACGGAGTCGTTAATCTCGAGAGGATGTTCGAGACGTCGGAGAGAATATTCGTGGTGATGGAGAAGCTCAAGGGAGACATGCGGAAAATGAACACGGTGTACGAAAGTAATTTCAGGGGAGCTATTCTCGACGCGTGGGAAATGCTTTTCGTGGACGAGATATTTTTCGTTAACGGATTTAAAGTTTCGTCGATCACTTTCGTTAACGATTCGAAAATTCCTTCCAAGATAGATCTCGTCAATGAAATTAATTTTCTCACACGAAAAATGTGTTTACATCCCTTAGCGACGTCTTCTTTTTAGAATCTCGTTTAATCACTTAGCAACGACCCGTCGCATCGGCCCACCGCCTCGGACAAATACCAAACCCATTCGTTGACGAAAACAGCGAGAACGACGAATGACACTTTCGTCAACGAAAAAAGTAATTTCGTTAGCGAAGGAGTTTCGCGCGTATGGGAAAATATTTCGCGTACAAAATTTCTCAACCAAAACGCAATTGCCCCTGGGGGGCAATTCTCGACACGTCAGAAACGATTTCGTGAACGGAATTATTATTTCGTTTGAGAAATTTTGTACACGGAATTTTTTCCCATACGAAACTCCTTCGTTAACGAAATTACTTTTTTCGTTGACGAAATTGTCATTCGTCGTTCTCGCTGTTTTCGTCAACGAATGTTGTTTGGTATTTGTATGCCGGTGAGTTGCATGACGAGGTGGTGGGCCGATGCGACGGGTCGTTGCTAAGTGATTAAACGAGATTCTAAAAAGAAGACGTCGCTATAAGGGATGTAAACACATTTTTCGTGTGAGAAAATTAATTTCGTTGACGAGATCTATCTTGGAAGGGATATTCGAATCGTTAACGAAAGTGATCGACGAAATTTTACGTCCGTTAACGAAAAATATTTCGTCCATGAAAAGCATTTCCCACGCGTCGAGAATAGCACCCCTGAGCATGTTTCGCCAAGCAATCAGCTGTTCTCATGGCGACCACGTAAAACGCGCCATGCGCAGCTTATTGTACTTTCGTACACCGGGACTTTCAAAAAATTATTATAAATTAACCGTGCATTTTGTCAAGTGGGTTCTTGCATCAATTTCATAGTAAATTTTCCCCGCTACAAATTGGTAGCTTCATTTTTTCGATCGAGTAAATCTAGGACGCCCAGGAAAAAGAGTATAAATTTGAATAGATTGCGGAACGCGCTTTCCTCCGTTAGTTGCACGCGTAATAAAGGAGCGTCGCGTAACGATCAGCTGATCGATTTAAGCCAATTTGAATTACATATCGATACCTTACTTTGAAAACCTCGCAAGTGCAATTTTTGACAAAAATGCCATTTATAGCTTACTGTGTTCAGATTTTAAATCTTAACGCAGTAAGCTATAAATGGCATTTTTGTCCAAAATTGCACTTACGAGGTTTTCAAAGTAAGGTATCGATATGTATAATAATTTATTACACAAAAACGGTGCATCGTAGACTATAAGTTCCGACTTGAAATTTGTAAAGAATTTTCTCCTGTACATTGGGATATTTTTATTTATGAAATTGGTTAAAGAAAAAATATAGCTTCCCTATTTGTTGGCATGTGATTTTGACAGGTAGTTTTTAATTAATTACATTATTTCTCGTCAATTTGAAGATTACCCATTTCTATATGTCATTCAGGAGATTTTTTCCTATCGATTGGTACCGGTTTTATCCTGACACTAATAAATTGTTTCGCGAATATCTAATAAGACTATACTATAAAGTGGCTTAGGGCCAAAACTTCGATAGTTTTTAATTAATTATAAATTTTCCCGGGAATTGACGGATAATACATTTTGATATGTTAATATTGGGATCTCCAGCTACAATATGTTCATTTAATAAATGGAATAGTAAAAGAAATGTTGTTTTTTAATATAAATATTTTATTAGAATACATCCCTGTAGTCCATATGATAACTTCACAGCGAAGCCACTGGGTCTACACCATCATCTCACAGTACAAGCACTGTGGAGTCACCCTGTTATGCCACAGTGCTTCCACTCGGTGCTCACACTGCGTGACTGCAGCGTGGCTTCACGGTGCACAGACAGATGGACACCCCAGTGCATGCACTCGAATACACCGCGTGAAAGCAGTGTGCAGTCACGGTGGCGCCACTTTGCTATCGGGGTGGGTCTACACCATCATCTCACAGTACAAGCACTGTGGAGTCACCCTGTTATGCCACAGTGCTTCCACTCGGTGCTCACACTGCGTGACTGCAGCGTGGCTTCACGGTGCACAGACAGATGGACACCCCAGTGCATGCACTCGAATACACCGCGTGAAAGCAGTGTGCAGTCACGGTGGCGCCACTTTGCTATCGGGGATAGTAGACTAAACATTCGTAGTTATTCACACTCGCTGTTTAGGCTGGACCGTGGTGAGAATGAAATGAATGAGCTGTTAACGCTAAACAATAGAGTCGCTGTTCCTGCCAGACTAAGCTGTATAGTGTGAAAAAATAGATTGGTGGGTAATAAGTTAGTTCGAATAGGTGCACCTGAGAAAATATTAAATTGAGTTGCTATTGGGACGTAACATTGCCACAGAAAATTAATTTCACTTCGTCTATATAATCATGGTTTTTTAGAGAGTTATATTATGTTACTGCAGGTTTTTCAGAAATACTGGATTTCCCGGAGTTATCGGAGCAATAGACGGAACACACATTGCTATTTTTCCACCACAGCATGAAAGAGAGTATCTTTTTATTAATAGAAAGTTATATCACTCTCTAAATGTTCAAATCGTAAGTACCAAAAAAATATTGTATCTATGATACTAAATGCTTTTGATTAACTGTTCTGACAGAGTGGTTTCCTTAAATTATGACTTCTTATATTGCTAGAAATGTTATAGCATTTTCGTTTCACTCCTCTCTAAACATTCCAACAGCTATTTTCTTAGTTTTTAATCACTGATGTGGCTGAGGAATCAGGGAATCCACTCTCTGAGTACTTCAAGGTGTCAAATAAAAAATGTTAAGAAAAGAATTCTCAAAACGCTTTAAGAATAATCAATAAAAAATTCCACTGAATATCAGTTTCTTAACCGTCCATTACGTGAATGGGGATTGATATTCGATATATGTATAATACTCAATCTGTTTCATGTAGAATTTTTATTACCTACTACAAAGTTTCTGTGATTACTCCTCTTATAAATTATTTGATTTATTTTAGATCTGTAATTACCATGGTGAAATAACGTCTGTTAATGCTGCTCATGGTGGTAGAACACATGATGCGAGAGTTTTTCGCTCATCTAGAGTTTGTGGACATTTGCAAAATCGGCACAGGGAAGGCCGAAGAAATTCGTGGCTTTTAGGTTAGATTCTTTTTTAAGTATTTAGGTATTGTTTATGATATATATGACTAAGAAATCCGAACAAATAGAAGAAATTGTGTAATTGAACAATTGTATTGGTCTTAAATAGTGGTACCTTTATTGTAAACATATTTTTTATTCTTCAGGCGATTCTGCGTATCCTTTATTGCCATATTTATTGACGCCGAAGTTACACGAGCCCCCGGGAACACCAGGAGCAAGATATACTGAAAACCATATTAGAACACGCGTTGTAGTAGAGAAATGCTTTGGAGTAATGAAAGGTCGATGGCGTTGTTTACGAAAAGAAAAGGCTTTACACTACCAACCTGAATTTGCAGGTAATGAAGGGCAAATATCGTTTTTGAGCTCTACCATTAAATATTTGTCTTCTTATAATATTATGCTTTCATATTATTGATATTATTAAAATAAAGGCATCATATCGATCTGAAACTAATTACTACTCTACAGCGCTCATAGTCAATGCTTGTTGTGTGCTGCACAACATTGCATTAAGGTGGAGGCTCCCTGAGGACGAAATACATCTAGATGAGATGGATCTCGTACCAGCAATACCTAACGAAGGTGATAATGTTGATAGCGGTGAATATGTACGAAATGAAGTTATTCGCTGGTATTTCACCAACCCGTAACTACGTAATCTTACAATTGTACATCATACTTCTTTCAATTTTAATCTGTACAAAAATCTAAATTAACACACGTTTATATTTGTATTTCTTAATAAAATTTTTATTTATGAACAATATGTGTTTATTACAGGCTTATTTTTTTATCTATAAAATCACAAATACTGTGGACCTAGCTCCCGCACCACCGTCTCTTTCATAGAATTAATCGCATCAGTTAATCGATTAATTGCAGTAATTGACTCGTTATACCACTTCTTCTTTAACTCTATCTTTTCTCTCATGAGAATCAGTTTCTCCTTTTTTAGTTGAAGAACGTCTTCCTTAAAACTGGTGCTAGATATACAGATCATCATTGCCGTGCTCGTGTATCAGTAGAGAGAGCTTTTGGAGTATTGAAAGGGCGATGGCGATGCTTAAGGAAGGAACGAGCATTCTCGTAATTTTTAATAACTGCAATGTAAATACATCCTTTCCTTCGATCTTACATATCTAAATACTGTGGTCCCATATCTTGTATGGTGTTTTGTAACGATATTATTGCTTCTTGAATGTTTCTCATATTTTCTTTTAGCTCCTCGTGGCTTCGTTTTTGAAAGGCAAGCTGCTCTCGTGCCAATGCCAATTTCTCCTCTTTCAGAAGTAGAATTTTGTTCTGGTATTCTGAGGTACCTGTTGTGTGTGAATCCATCATTGTTAATAGTGCCTTCCTTTCCTGTGCTTTATTTAGATTTCCTAGAAGAAGTAATATAATACATAGTATAGAAATATTATGATTTTATTAATGTCGTCAACTCATCAATTATATATAATTTTTATTTACCTCCGCTATCTAGACGTATACGTTTCGTTCCTCTTCTATCTTTTAATGTGGAGTTTGGAATTATATTTTCCACAGACGAACGATTACGCAGTGGCTGTTGAAATGGAATAAAAAAATCTTAATATGAAGATAAATAGGAAGGTATAGGAATAATTCAACCAATATTTTTTACATTGTACATCGAAATATAAAGCACCACTTGCCATTTCAGCTGGACTGTTGTGTGGTAAAGCTATTTTTTCCATTGCCTCTCTTTCTGTCCACGTCGATTTTCCGGTATCACTTGATGATGGCATAGTGAAAAGACTCTAAAATAACATAAAATAGATTCGATATTATATTTTCCGCAACGATTACGCAATGGCTGTTGAAATGGAATGAAGAAATCTTATATGAAGATAAATAGGGAGGTATAGGAATAATTCAACCAATGTTTTTTACATTGTACATCGAAATATAAAGCACCACTTGCCATTTCAGCTGGACTGTTGTGTGGCAAAGCTATTTTTTCCATTGCCTCTCTTTCTGTCCACGTCGATTTTCCGGTATCACTTGATGATGGCATAGTGAAAAGATTCTAAAATAATATAACATAGATTCGATATGTACAGACTAATATGATCATGTATAAATAAATTGTAAATATAAATATATACAGGGTAGGCTTAAGAGGTAGAATCAATGTATGGATCAATGTAACTAATATTGAGATATTCCATTTTTGTCCCCACTGCTTGGTCAAATTTCTTTTCAGAGCAAGAGTAATAGCCCTTGTCTTAAGGAGAAACTTCACCAAATAGGCGGAAAACGATGGAAAAGCCTGATATTAGTTGATTTAGACCATACACCAATTTTATCTCTTAAACAACTTATCCTGTAGTCTTATACAAAAAAGTACGTTAGTTTAATTTAATCTAACAGAATTGCTAATTACACACCTTTTGTTGAAAGGTTGAAAGAGGAGGGACGATATCATTTAATCCACCTTCGGGAATTCCTGATAAACCGCTTGCGTCAGGTGATAAAAATTCAAGCAAATCGTTTTCTAACTCTGTAGTTTTCAATTCTTTTGGGCTGCCCCCACCTGTACCACTCATATAACTTTTTTGGGTAGCTTTCTTTTTTAAAACATTACTCTTCCAGTCTCTCCAGGTCTAATTAATATTACAATAATATATCAAAGATTTCTTCATTTATTATGAAACATTATTTATTATTTAAAAATGTAATTGAGCAATGAATCTGTCCGACTTGCTAACGAATTGACGAATTTTGACTCATGATCGCTCAGAAAATATAATTTTACTAATCGTTGATCTTCTTCAATTTTATCGATTCCTCGGCGTATTAGATACCCAGATAGCAATCGTGCGTCGCACGTAGGACGCACGACGTGCGGTCTCACGCGTGCGCTCTACTACGCAGTCAAAATGAAGTCACGCGTTAGTTTTGGGCGCACGCGATGAGACTTGAGTGCTTTCTGTAACCAAGCTTGGTTACTACTAGCGACAAGAGGTCTGTTCCAACCGAGCCGAAAACCGTACACGGAACGGTACACGTCATGCGCAGTAGGAAGATGGAACGAATTTTCACTACTGCGCATGACCGTTTCTCTACTGCGCATGACGTGTACCGTTCATGTACGGTTCTCAGCTCGGTTGGAACAAACCTAAGATATATCCGATTCTAACCTCAAATCGTCAGTCCGGTCGAAACGAAGCAAGCTTACCTACAGTACTATATTACCAAAATGTTTTGATAATATAGATAAGAAATCGAGGTTTCGAAAAAAAACGCATTTTTTTTTATCGCAGTTCAGACATTTTGTAAGCCTCGGAGGATCGACGGCCAGGGAGTTCCTGAGCTGTGCAATGAAGCAGCTGCTGACGGATGAATGTGTCGCATCGGAATTGACGTGGGACGGCTCGAAAGGGAAACTCGAATTTAGGAGAACAAAAATATGTAACACGCTATACCGTAAGTATACCCGATTACCGGAAAAAAATTGCCAATGAAAAACAATATAATAATAGTTCTGTCGAATTCCAGTTGCTGCTAAGAACTGCCGTTTTGAAGGGCTGAAAGATAAGGTTTCTTTCAAAAACGACATGAAAGAAATTTTAAGGGCGACGAAACAGAGGCATAGAAATGCTGGGAGAAGAAACTCCAACAAAAAACGGAACAGGGCTTTGCCGGGGTTGGAAACGGAGGACGAGATCGCTACCAAAATTGAGGAGCTAAGAAAAACCCTTGGCATCACCGAAGAAGATGGACTTTCGGACCATGAATCAAACGAGGATGAAAGCGAAGAGAGTGACTTCGAGTAAAGAATGTGCTGTTACAGTTGAAGGGTTCCTTTAAAAAACAACACTTGTTAAAAACGTCAATCCCTGTTACTATTTGGAATAATTCCTGCTCTTTCGTTGTATTATATTTTTTATATTACATTATACAGCATATCTGACGGCAAGCTCAACACCACTTCGGTAGTTTTTACCGACGGTGGTCGAATCTTGCATTACCTAGATCCAATGCAATTTTCGACCACCGTCGGTAAAAACTGCCGAAGTAGTGTTGCACTTGCCGTCAAACATACGGTATATGTATATTCTGTTAAGTAAGAGCGTGTACGGCGTTATTCATCAAAACATTATTCAACAATGTTTTTCCACATACATACGTTTGACATGTTCCAAGGCAATACGCAATTATATTAATAATTAGTCCAATCATCACCATTGATAATCGCTTGGCATCTCCGAGGCATACTATCCATCAAATTTTCGGCAAATTCGCTTCCCCGCGAATTTGGTGGATAGTATGCCTCGGAGATGCCCCAAGCGATTATCGATGGTGGTGATTGGACTCATTATTAACTGTAATTGCGCAATGCATTGGAATATGTCAAACGTATGTATGTGGAAAGAACATTGTTGAATAAATTTTCTATGAATAACGCCGTAGACGCATTTTAATATCGTCGGCTTACTTGTAAAACCTACTAAGTCCTATGTCCGAAAATCGGACTTAGAAGGTTTTACAAGTAAGCCGACGATATGTAATATTAAATATACAATATTTAACCATCGCTCCCAACGTCCGAAAGTCCATCGTCATCTTCTTCGGTGATGCCAAGGGTTTTTCTTAGCTCCTCAATTTTGGTAGCGATCTCGTCCTTTCAGTTGCAGCTTTTCGCCGAGTAACAATATATCACTGATGCGAATAGTTCAAAGCGTCAAGCACACAAAACGACGCGGCTCTAAGATCCTGAAGGAAGGATGGATGGTGCATTCGATGAATCGCGATCCAATGGTAGGTCGACGACGTGGCGCTGATTTGGTTTCGCTTTCTCCGTCATTAAGACTCGTGTTTTCAGAGGAAGAGACACTACTGGTGATTGGACACAAAGGCCATAACTCTGTTCCAAAGCGACAGTAGTTCCAAGTACTTCAAAGAGATTCAACAACATTCTCGTGAGTACATATCTATATCGTTAGAAATTGTCTGCGCGCGTTTAGTCGATGTACAATGCACGCGTTCTCTCCTTCCAGGCACGATGCATTGTTTCGAGTTGAGAACGGCCAACGTCGATTACTACGTCGGCGAAGATCCCCTCTACGCAGGTGCGAGTGGTTAGCTTCCACCGCCGGAAAGTGGCGTTAGCGCTCACTTGGCGAGGACCTGGAAAACGAGTATCAGGCAGGCATTGATGCCCATCACCTCCAAATCGGCAAGTACGTTCAGAGCTCGCGAGTGTGCGCGCGAACGCGTACCGATGCTATATTGAAAAACACGCGTCGTTTTCGCAGGTCGGCAGGAGCAGTCGACAACTGAGCCAGAGGAACGCGTAACCGACATGTCGCAGCTCTTCCACATCTTCCCAGACGAAGTTCTTGGCTCGGGTCAATTTGGTATCATCTACGGCGGAGTTCATCGCTAGACCGGCCGCGCGATGGCGATAAAGGTGATCGACAAGCTGCGTTTCCCCACCAAGCAGGAGACCCAGCTCAAGAACGAAGTAGCCATCCTGCAGAATCTCTCCCACAGCAGAGTCGTCAATCTCGAGAGGATGTTCATTTTACATTTTTTATGAATAACGCCGTACACGCGTTTTAATATCGTCAGCTTACTTGTAAAACCTACTAAGTCCTATGTCCGAAAATCGGACTTTGAAGGTTTAACAAGTAAGCCGACGATATGTAATATTAACCCTTATGTGCACGCTAAGCGGCACTCCGTACCGCACCGCTAGCGTGAACTGACGGGAAACAAAATTTAAGCGTGTGCACGTGAGGGTTAAATACACAATATTTAACCATCGCTCCGAACGTCCGAAAGTTCATCGACATTTTCTTCGGTGATGCCAAGTGTTTCTTTTAGTTCCTCAATTTTTGCAGCGGTTTCGTCCTCCGTTTCCAATCCCGGCAAAGCCTTATTCCGTTTCTTGTCGGAATTTCTTCTCCCAAAATTTTTGTGCCTCTGTTTTGTCGCCCTTAAAATTTCTTTCATGTTATTATATTATAATGAAAGAGTAGGCACCACAACACGACTAGATACAACGAAAGAGTAGGCATTATTACCAATACTACGGGGATTGTCGTTTTTGACAAGTGTTGTTTTTGAAAGGAACCCTTCAATTGTTTAACCCTTAATTTGACAGTGTATCTCATAAGATAAGTCTGTTAACCCTTACTTGCCACACTGGGGTTGATTTACACCTCAGCGAGAAGAATTGTTATAATAAATAAATTATAGCATATTTGTACTTGAAAATTTTACCAGCTCATTTTAAGAGCGTACTTTAAAAGACCGTGTAACTTTAATATTTGATTTTTTTCGCATACTTAATTTTAAGTTCTGGCTATACAAATTCCACTGCCTTTTAAAGCACGCTCTTAAGAAGAGCTGATAAAATTTTCAAGTCCAAATATGCAATAATTTGTTTGTTATAACAATTTTTCTCGCTGGGGTGTAAATCAACCCCAGTGTGGCAAGTACGTGATTCTATAGAAGTGTGGCAAGTAAGGGTTAAGTAAGAGCGTGTACGGCGTTATTCATAAAAAATGTATTCAACAATGTTTTTTCTACATACATACGTTTGACATATTCCAACGCATTGTGCATTTACAGTTGATAATGAGTCCAATCACCACCATCGAAAATTTGATGGATAGTATGCCTTGGAGATGCCAAGCGATTATCGACGGTGGTGATTGGACTCATTATTAATATTATTGCGGATTGCCTTGGAACATGTCAAACGTATGTATGTGGAAAAAACACTGTCGAATAAGTTTTTTATGAATAACTCCGTACACGCTCTTACTTAACAGACTGAGAACATTGTCAAATTAAGGGTTAATAATCGCTATGTGAGCGCTATTTGACAATTTACCATTTTTCACAAAATCTGAGCAGAAATTCCTATAGTATTTGCTGCTGCGTTTCGATAAATAGTCAGAAATCGGTTTCCGTAACATTAAGTAATTATCGATAATTCGAAAACTGTTCTTATTTCGAAACAATTGTAAAATTATCAAAATTTTTAAGTAGTGCCTTCTTTGCAAATCTATTGTATGTATTTATCGTATTGTATGTATGAATTATCTATGTATTAATATTGCTTATGTATAACTATGTATATGTATTAATTTTAACTGAACTTTTATTCGGTAATAATCAGGCCTTTTAAATATCCACAAGAATAACTACACGTAGTTATTCTTGTGGATATTTAAAAGGCCTGATTATTACCGAATAAAAATTCAGTTAAATTTAAACTACAGGCAACAGAATTAATTTGACAGTGTATCTTATAAGGTAGGTTGCCTTGGAACATGTCAAACGTATGTATGTGGAAAAAACATTGTCGAATAAGTTTTTTACGAATAACGCCGTACGCGCTCTTACTTAACAGACTGATAACAACGTAACTCTCAAAATGTACTCAAAATGTATTGTCATGTATAACTATTTGTCATGTATAACTATGTATTATATTATAATAATAAATGAATAACGGATTTACTCATAAAAATTGTGTCATTTATTGTAAACATTTACGTAGAATCCATATTAATTTTCTAACGGTGTTGAATTTCCCGCGACATTTCTGCGCATGCGCGCCGTTCGCGCATGCGTCAAGTAGCACTCGTGCGCCTCAAATGCAAGGCCAAATGCGTCGCACGCGTGCGACTTGAAGCGCACGCGTGCAGTCACAGGTGCGCGCATTGTGACTGCATTTTGCTATCTGGGTAGATTCATTGTCTTTAGGTTCTACCGTATGTCCTACAGCAAGCGCAACAGGAGCTGTGACCTGAAATTTGACTTCGGCAGTACTCGGGTTCGCTGCTCAAATCGGGTTCAGAAGTGTGCGCTGCGTAAGAGTGAAAAGTATCAAACATCTGATTTCCCGATAGCTGTCAATTCGGGAGATCAAAGCACTCTTCTGAACCCAACTCTAACTATAAATGATTTGAGCAACCTCCGAGCACTCTCTGCCGAAGTCAAATTTCAGGTCACAGCTCCTGTTGCGCTTGCTGTCAGACATACGGTATATGATGATAATAATATAGATGTGTTTACCTTTCCCCATTCTTTTGCACTTTTTTTTGGCCCACATCCTGTTGAATTAAGGCCATATGTGATCGTCGTCCACATTTTATCCTTAAAGAAATAATTTTAAAATATAACAAATGTTTATCAAAGTTATACTGTTAATAATAAAACACTTATTTCAGGTTTAATAGGTATTACATTTATTTATGAATTTTGCATATATGTATATATTTATAGGATAAATAGATAAATGACATATTATAGCCTAATCTTATTTACAAAAATACCCTCAATACGAGTTGAACTTATCATTCTTCTTTTATTCTGCGAGTTATATCGCAGTCTTCCACGGCCGAAATCCGGATGTTTTTGCATGAATGAAAGTAACTGTTTTTTTTGTCCCTCTGTTACATTCATCTTTTAATTGTATTTCACAGATTTCGAGACCCCGGGGGTGTAGGTATACCGTATGTCGCACAGGAAACTTGTGCCTCACGAGAAACTTGTAGGTAGGTTACTAAGTAGTACAGGCATGTACAAAACTTTTCTTCCCTACTTCCAGTCTAGTGATCTCGTATTTTCACTCACGGGATATACAATCGAGTGAATAATCTCACGTGAGATGAAATTACGAGAAGTGAGTAAACTTACTCGAGATAGACAATCGACCCCCTGAAAACGCTCCTCGGATGCACTCGCGGTGACACATCGCGCCTATCGGTCGCATTTTTGTACGCACTTTCGATCATCGCTGAACAGTCGATCGACGACGGAAGCCGAAATATATCCCACACATTTGATGGCGCTTGTATGTGTTTGATGATAGCATCTGTGTATACATTTCCGACCATTGCCGAAGATAGGCGGAAATTTTGTGACATTTTTACATATACCGCATGTCCTATGGCCAACCGCGCAGGTGAGCTGCGACCTGAATTCTTGACTTCGGCAGTATTTATGGTACAGTTAGAGTGGGCTTCAGACGAGTGCGCTGCATAAAGGCCATCACACGTGAAAAAACGTAAGCAGTAACAGTAAGGATTGACCAATCAGAAAGCCTGTTTAAGCATAATTCCGTAAGAATTATATTTCTGATTGGTCAATCCTTACTGTTACTGCTTACGTTTTTTCACGTGTGATGGCCTTAAGAACGAAAAGTGTCGACTGCTCTTCTAATAGCTGTCAATTCGGGAGATCGAAACGTTTCGTGTAACCTCAAAATCGTAAAGTTTTGAATTAGTAGTGAATAATTTGTAGAAAAGTGATGAGAAATAATCATAAATAATCTTCCGAATTGTGTGACACCTTAGGTATCGCTCACGCCACTTCGTAAAACTACTTCCTAGACATGCGCGGTGCTAGCGCGGAAATAATTTCTCAAACAAATAGGCACACACACACACATGAGGCGTGTAATTCGGTTGGACATCGAAAAAACCCGAATGATTTGTTAACTCTCACTTCTGAACTTTACTTACCATTTACTCAAAGATTCACGATTTCGAGCTTAGACTTCGATCTCCCGAATTGATAGCCATCGGGAGATCAGACGTTTCACACTTTTCGTAAGAACGCAGCGTAAGAGCGAAAAGCGTCGTCTGATTTCCCGATGGCTGTCACAATTCGGAAGATTATTTATGATTATTTCTCATCACTTCTACAAATCAATTCACTACTAATTCAAAACTTTACGATTTTGAGGTTACACGAAACGCTTCGATCTCCCGAATTGACAGCTATTAGAAGAGCAGTCGACACTTTTCGTTCTTATGCAGCGCACTCGTCTGAAGCCCACTCTAATTGTACCATAAATACTGCCGAAGTCAAGAATTCAGGTCGCAGCTCACCTGCGCGGTTGGCCATAGGACATGCGGTATATATCGCCCGAGAAATCGGATTCTCGACTTTGACGGGCAAGGGGCGTGGTTTCGCGTTGCTAAGGACGAATCTCTGTTAATATGTAACTTATCAAATTTATTCTGGTCTCTATCAATAGAGAATAATCAATTTATATGGCGTAACTAAGCATAGTTTTGGTTATAACCATATATTTATTGAGAAAATTCGATGTAAAAATTGAGGGGTGCAGGGGGTAGATATTTGTGGCGTATAGATACACGGGTGCTCGCTTCGACGCCGAGACTAGATGAACGAACATGCCGCGAGACACTGCCGTGTCTCTTGATGTAAAAATGTCACAAAAATTCCGCCTGTCTTCGGCGGTATTCGGCCATGGTCGGAAATGTGTACACAGATGCGGCCACACGCATACGAAATCAAAAATGTATGTGAGAGTGTGTGAGAGAATATATTCCTTGAATGTTTAGTTGTTTTTCAAAATTTAAAAATATTTTCATTCGCGAAACGATTTTCCTCGCATTTTTTCGATCCTCGGACGCGCTTGTTAATAAAAAGTACAAATTCAGTGTAATCGGAGTAGTGAATCTCAATAGTGGTGAATGTGACAGACGCTCTGACAGCTAGTTATTATCAAATCGTTTAGATTTTTTTTTAATAATCAAGACAGTGCACTCATATTGGGGGCACTGCACTAATCCTGTGGCACATTTTTCTATCTGGGAAAGCATATTATTATGGTAGTACAGCTGTACAGCGTTCCGATAATATATAATTGGAACTTTTAATAATACGAAAGGGAAAATATATCGATAAAGAAAAGATAATAAAATAATTACTTCATTATTGTAATCCAATTCTATCGTATCTTCTACTTTTCTACCACGGCTTTCCCAGATAGAAAAATGTGCCACAGGATTAGTGCAGTGCCCCCAATATAATGCTAAACTTGATACAGACCTTGTCGAAGCATGTCATGTCGGTAGAATTTGATATTCCTACCGTGGCATTGTACCGCAGAGACAGTTCTAGAGATTTTTAATTCCGGCATATTAGAGGTAAAATGCATGTATACTGTCAGAGTATGGGAAGACGGTATATTTCTACATATTGGAGAATCTAAGTCGTGGGAGAAGAACAAATCATCGGAGTAACTACAATATCGGGGTAACTATAATACTTTATTTCTATTTTTTTTCTCATCGGTGCTTGCCCTCTGCGTTCCTACTACAAGTTTCGATTTATATACTAAATTTTATTTTATTTTTAGTTCATCGCCTTCACTCCATCGCCTTCGACTTCTTCTACCCAGTGAGGATTTCTCACGGACCAATAGTGGGCGTTGTGATTATTCACTAATCCTTCGTTGTAGAATTTCGATTCATCTGTGAACAAAATCTTCTGACGAACGAGGGATCGTCCCCTTGCCGTTCCAAAAACCAGTCGGAATAGTTCATTCGTCTCGAGCTGGATTTGCTTTCTCCGGTGCATGTATGTACTTCATTTTAAAAGGATGAACATTCTTTTCTATTTCTTATAGTCTTATTCTCTCTAGGAGAGCATCGATGTTCCACTGCTCTCGTATTCTTTCAGGTCTTTCTAAAATAATTATAGAAATCACATATATAATTCAGCTCTGACAAGTACAATCTTATCGAGCTGTCTTATTGAGCTGTTTCTTTCAATGTAATGATTCCAAAATGTTTCTATAACGTTTTGCAACTTTGTGAATTTATCGAGAAAGATATATTTCTAACATAGGGTAGTGTTCAAAAATATTGCAAAATATCGCAAGAATATCAGAAAAATTACTTGTAAAGACGTGTTTTATGGGATGTAATTTCTTAATTAAATATTTGTTAAGATAATTTAACATAAATCTCACTTTCGTAATTTCTGTCGGTTATGAGACTGCTGGATTGCCGTACCTTTGGTCCAATATTGAAAATAAATCTTCTCAAGGCTGAATACGACTTGGGCATGTTTCAGCGTACAATTAGCTAGATCCAGCTCGACGAATGAACTACTCTGACTGGTTCTTGGAACGGCAAGTGGACGAGCTTTACAGCTGTTTCACTGCCGTGTTGCCAAGTCTCTCACCGTTAATATGGCGTGCTAATGGTTTGCGAAGTCAAAACGAATGTCATGACAATATTACGTTGCAACTATACGGTAAAACCCAATTTACTTATTTTTTACATAATCCTTAATATATCATCTGTCAAATTACTAGTCTTTCAAAGTCTAAAGTTGGCGGAATGTGTGTTAAAGTCAGTGATAATCTACCTTAGTACAATCGTCTGCCATAAGGCGATATGTTAAAAGTGGTCAACTTTAGAATAAAATAACGAAGAAACTATAGACGGTCTATATATTGCTCAAATTTTCGTATTAGTTGTGTAAAGTATTCGTGTATATCATATAAAAAAATTAGGGCTGTAAGTTGGTTTTCGTCTGATAGTCGAACCTCCTTAAAGCAGGAATAGTTGGAACGAAAAGCCCATATTGTAATGAAAGTACTATGGGTACTATGGATGAAGGCACTCGCTGACAAGACTGATATTCTCCGATGTCCATCGAGTCATCTTTTTACGGACAGGACACGAGTTAGATCCTCTTCGGTTACACCTGTACGAGATGATATGTCAGAAAATCGTGAGTCTTTATGAAAATCTTCTAACCTACTCGTTCTGCAGTAATACTTAATAATAAAAAACTATTCTCCTACATGTACCGTATGTCCGCGATCATTTGAACCATAGGAAAATTGCGAGTTTTGCATGAGCACCCCTTTTGGTCTCCTTGTCCAATAGAATCACCGGAGAAGCGTGAATGCGCATGCGTAGTCATCCGCGAGTGTGGCGTCGTCAGCAAGTTCAGATCGATTATTTCGATAACCGATCTGAACTTGCTGACGACGCCACACTCGCGGATGACTACGCATGCGCATTCACGCTTCTCCGGTGATTCTATTGGACAAGGAGACCAAAAGGGGTGCTCATGCAAAACTCGCAATTTTCCTATGGTTCAAATGATCGCGGACATACGGTACACCCGGGGACACGGCATCTGTCGCTGGTGACTGTTTTTAAACGTTATTTTTAAACGTACTAACCAATAATTAATAATCCTCATGCTTTCATTAACGAGAGTAGACGCCACCATAGCTAATGAGCGCATGAGAATTAATTATTCATTGGTTAGTACGTTTAAAAATAACGTTTAAAAAAAGTCACCAGCAACAGATACCGTGTCCCCGGGTGTACGTATTCTCCCGATGAATAAATTCCAAAAAGTAGTGAAATCCCCACAAAAACAGATCCTCTGTAAAAAAGGCGGCATGTTCATTCAGTGCCAACAAAAATTGATACGTAAAATACTTCCCAAAAAAGATTTGAAATAAATTAAGATCGCCATGTTCAAGATTTATACATAAAAAGTAAAAGGCATCATTTGAAAGGAAAATTATTGTAAATCAAGTTACTAAAAAATTCGGCTAAAAAATTTATTTAAAAATTTTAATAAAAAAGAACTTGCCGCGTTTTTTTCTTCAAAATAAAAAATTCAGACACCAAATTATACTCCGTTTATGCACTTATGATTTTAAATAAATTCATACACTTATTTGATACCAGCAGTATATAGTGGACAAAATATGAACACTCTCTCTCTCTCTCTCTCTCTCTTAAACGCGGCAAGTTCTTTTTTATTAAAATTTTTTAATAAATTTTTTAGCCGAATTTTTTAGTAACTTGATTTACAATAATTTTCCTTTCAAATGATGCCTTTTACTTTTTATGTATAGATCTTGAACATGGCGATCTTAATTGATTTCAAATCTTTTTTGGGAAGTAGCTTTTTATTACCACAAAATTAAAATCTTCCCCTTATATTTTTCACTTTGCCTTAGTATTTTGGAGAAATAAAACATATACCGCTTTCGAATTTACAGACCATCGGATTTTTCTTATATTTTGGTCGTCTACAGAAATCCATGAAGACGTTTTACCTTCAACTCTAAGTATATATACTCTTCCAATGACCATGACGAATTGTTTCATCACATGTAAAGATACCACTTATGACAGTATATATGTTGTTACATATATTAACTCGAGCCATTGGTATAGTTTTAAGAAATCCTTTTGCATGCACTGCTGAAATTTCGCCCTTACTCGTAAATAAATTTCCAGCACAGAGCATCGATATTTTGCTGCACCTGTATTCTTCTGGGAGGTCCTAAAATAATTATAAAAACCCCATATAGTTCAGCCCTAACAAGTACAATCTTATCGAGCTGTACCTTATCGAGGAGATCTTTCGACGTAATGATTCTGAAATGCTTCTATGATGTTTTGCAACATTCGCGAATTTATCGAGAAATACCTATATATTATGAGTAAAGGAATGTTTCTAACATACGGTAGTGTTCAAGAATATTGTAAAATATCGCAGGAATGTTACGGAAAAGTTACTTACAAAAACGTACTTTGCAGGGTGTAAATGGTGATATTTTGTAATTTCCATCGTTACACCAGAGGCAAAGAAGAGATTAAATAGAAGTGAGAGGTACATGTATACTTCACGTTTGACAGGTCGGTATATAAATTGAAACTTGTGATAGTATAATACGAAAGAGAAAAAACTTATATCGATAAAGGAAAAATAATAATAAAGTAGTTACTCCATTATTGTAATCCAATAACATTGTATCACTTATTTTTCTGCCACGACTTTAATTGCTGATAGTGAAGAAAAATCAAATTTATTAGTTGATCCATCCACTATCAACAATTAAAGTCGTGGCAGAAAAATAAGGGATACAATAGAAATTGATTACAATAATAGAGTAACTACTTTATTATTATTTTTTCTTTATCGATATAAGCTTTCCTCTTTCGTATGACAGTATCTATCGTCCCCTTCCTGCAAAAAGTCACTAACTAACATATTTTGTAAAATTCACCTAACTGGACCTAGTAGCTTAATTTTATTAAATTTTTAAATGGTAAAACTCACTAAGTGCTAAATGCGTTGGAAGTGAGCATGCGCGCATCATAAAAAGTCATTAACCGAAATATAATACCGATATTATAGAGCAGAAACTACCTACTAAGTCAGTTGATGATAAATGTTAGTTAGTGACTTTTTGCAAGAAGGGGACGATATGTTGTTACATATATTAACTCGAGGCGTTGGAATAGTTTTAAGAAATACTTTTGCATGCACCGCTGAAATTTCGCCCCCTTACTCGTAAATAAATTTAATTTAATTATTACCACATCATTTACAGCTTCGATGCTGACCTTACGACTCATTTCAGTCCGAGTAGAACATTAATTGCAAATATCATCATAAACATGCCAATGCGAATAAAAATCATCTGTTGCGTGCCGGGCTGGTCTTCTTGGTCCGTTTGTAGGGGGCAGGTCCGTGCCCGTGGAGTGCTGAACCACTCTGCTCGAAAAGAGCGGGATCGGGAGATGAAGAGTTTTATTGCAGGTGGAGAAATGACCACTCTTAATCCAAGAATTAGGTGATCACCAATGAATTATATTTTAACACATAGTTGGAATATAATTTGTCGTTATAAATCGGTATCTGAGTGCACCTCGAGCGGCAAAGTGCATCCTTTTAAATCAAAAGTCCCCGCCTCTCGGTAACAACGGGGAACCAATCAAATACTCAGCGCTAATGTGGGGAACCAATCTGATACTCGACGCTAGTCGTAGTCAAGGACTCTACTCCCACTTTCTTCGTCTACGCACAATGATCTAATCCACGCTCCACGCGTCCACGTGCGAAGAAAGCACGCATCGACCCTGATTCTGGCGCGCACAATCCCACGCACTCGAAAGAAAACATGCCCTCATCGACCGTGGGTCTACCGCGCACGAACTCCCGCAATCCGAAGCGCGTATCGATGACAAATCTTATGCGCGCACGCCTACACCCGTGCTCACGGAATCTGTCGCTGGTGACTTTTTTTAAATGTTATTTTTAAACGTACTAACCAATGATTAATCAATCCTCGTGCTTTCATTAACGAGAGTAGACGTCACCGTAGCTAATGAGGGCATGAGAATTAATTGTTCACTGGTTAGTACGTTTAAAAATAAGGTTTAAAAAAAGTCACCAGCGACAGATTCCGTGAGCACGGGTGTACGTGACTCAAAGAAAGGAGAACTATTCTTGCTAGCTAAATTAACTACGACCTATCGGTCCGCGAAAGGGGATACCATATTTACAAACGGAGCTCGCAGCGGCCCGCGACTCAGATCCCCTGTCCATCACGCAATAAAGGTGTTTATAATCACGCGAATAGAAACCACGGTGGCCTGCGACCTATTTAACTTATCACGCAGTCTTCGACGTTCTCGTTCTTTCTCTCTATTACAATCCATCTATACCTTACTTGCTTAATAAAATGACAATAATTAGAGGTTAATACAAAGAGTTTGAATGCGCCGCCAAAAATCTAGTAACTTCCAAAAGTTATAGCGATTTTAGGTCAAGTCTGGATGCAGACGCGACAATCCAGACTTGACCTAAAATCCCTATAACTTTTGGAAGTTACTAGATTTTTGGCGGCGCATTCAAACTCTTTGTATTAACCTCTAATTATTGTCATTTTATTAAGCAAGTAAGGTATAGATGGATTGTAATAGAGAGAAAGAACGAGAACGTCGAAGACTGCGTGATAAGTTAAATAAGTCGCAGGCCACCGTGGTTTCTATTCGCGAGATTATAAACACCTTTATTGCGTGATGGACAGGGGATCTGAGTCGCGGGCCGCTGCGAGCTCCGTTTGTAAATATGGTATCCCCTTTCGCGGACCGATAGGTCGTAGTTAATTTAGCTAGCAAGAACAGTTCTCCTTTCTTTGAGTCACGTAGGCGTGCGCGCATAAGATTTGTCATCGATACGCGCTTCGGATTGCGGGAGTTCGTGCGCGGTAGACCCACGGTCGATGAGGGCATGTTTTCTTTCGAGTGCGTGGGATTGTGCGCGCCAGAATCAGGGTCGATGCGTGCTTTCTTCGCACGTGGGCGCGTGGAGCGTGGATTAGATCATTGTGCGTAGACGAAGAAAGTGGGAGTAGAGTCCTTGACTACGACTAGCGTCGAGTATCAGATTGGTTCCCCACATTAGCGCTGAGTATTTGATTGATTCCCCGTTGTTACCGAGAGGCGGGGACTTTTGATTTAAAAGGATGCACTTTGCCGCTCGAGGTGCACTCAGATACCGATTTATAACGACAAATTATATTCCAACTATGTGTTAAAATATAATTCATTGGTGATCACCTAATTCTTGGATTAAGAGTTTTCATTTCTCCACTGCAATAAAACTTCATCTCCCGATCCCGCTCTTTCCGAGCAGAGTGGTTCAGCACTCGACGGGCACGGACCTGCCCCCTACAAACGGACCAAGAAGACCAGCCCGGCACGCAACAGGATGCAGACGCGACAATTAACTGTTGCAGATCAAGTATTCCGTTGTGGTGGGGGTCCTGATTGGTCTACTCGCTAAGATGCGTATACGTTTCTTAGCGAGTAGACCAATCAGGACCCCCACCGCAATGGAATACTTGATCCTGATTGGTCTCTTCGCTGAGTTGCGTGCACGCAAAGATACGAGTGACTCGAGAAAGGCCCCCCTGATCTCCCGGGCCGCGTTCATAAAGTTTACTCTTTAACGCAGAGTTAACTAGAGTTAACTCTATAGCGTTCAGAAACTCGAATATTGCCGGAAGTACCAACAGAGTAAACCGTTCATGAATTCGATAGAGTTAACTCTGGAGTTAATTATTTTTACCCACATCAAACAGGTTGGTAGAAGTAACTCGTCATGCGCAGAGACTCGACCCGCGTAAATAGGTATTCACGTGGTGACCGCACTGGTTAATAAAGGGGTTATAATATTTTGGAAAATGTCAGAATATAAGAATTATATAATAATTACTAATGAAGACGGAAACCAGATTTTAAATAGTGAGGGATTTACATTAATTCAAAATGTAAAAGGTAAGGTTATTTTCTACTTTGTTAAGAAAGTATTACAGTTTTAACGTGATGAATCCAAATTTTTCATCGGCATGAGACTACAATTGAGAAACCCAAAAATTTGCAGATAAAACATTGATGTATGCCAACATCGAAACACAGAGTCCTAGCAATGAAAATTCTGTGCCGCTACAAAATTATTCAGGTTCATCGCAAGAAGATGATGGCACTGACACCACTAAAAGTGATTCCAATCGTTGGACACATGATGCTATAGTAGCATTAACCATGCAATATAAAAGGAACATAAAACAGTTCCAGTCATCGACGATACGGAATGAAGCTGTGTGGAAAAAAATTTCTGGGAATCGAAAAGAACAGAACTTAATGTACACTGCCAAGCAATGCGATTTTAAGTTTAAAAATCTAAAAAAGAAGTATCACGCTAAAGTAGATAACATGAAAGCAACGGCAAGCGGTGCTGCTGCCATACGATTTGAATATTTCGAATTATTTGACGAAATATTTGGGCGGAAGCCTAATGTAGTTCCTCTGGCAATCGCTTCTTCTTCAAGGGGCGTAGGAATCGAATCGGAGGTAGATGTCAAAGATGAAAATATTTTAGAAAAGGCAAAGAATGACGAAAATGTTAATGCAAAAAAAGTTCTGAAGAGGAGCATTCGAAGCGATGAAATACCGCAGAGGATGTATAAACGAAACAAAGTAGAGCATCTGTTCAGTCACTTGGATAATATGAATACTAAGAAAGAAGAAGAAAGAAGTAGAAGACATCAAGAGCTAATTGCAGTCCAAGAAAAGGCAATAGACGTTTTCAGCCAGAAAATGGATCTATTAATAAAAAAATTATAATTTTTATTTCGAAGTTAAAAACGTTAAAATTGTTATTGATAAATACTTCGAAACATCAAATGGATGATATATCCATACTATTTCTTATTTTTTTAATGTTGAAGGCGGAATCAATGGAATGCTGTGATGTATTATGTTTAGAAGTTTCATAAGGATTAAACTTTTGTGCAATCTTTCGTCTGATGATAGAACTACCTTAATACTGCTTAGTAATGTGTTAAAAACTGCTTCTTAACTAGTATTACGAAGTAAATGTGACCAAAGGGAGTTATAGTAGTAGTAATGTAACCAAAGGTATTAATACTACATAATAATATGCGCAATACATATATTTTTTGTTCGTAAGTATGATACTGTTTATTACAAATAAAACATTTCAATATTACATGTTATTTATTATTATTGTTACATATAGCCTAAAATATACGTCAACGTGTACTACTATGGCATCTATGATAATTATATATACAATTTTTTTTCTCGGAAGGAGCTCATTTTCAAATCGTTTCCATATTATAAACATTCGAACAACGTTCATGAACATTTATGAGAACATTCGAGTGGGGCGACATAATATGAACGAGATAAGAACTATAAAAATATGTAACAGTTAGTCGGATCTTTTAACGTTCTTAAAATATTCACGTGCTACTGGGGACGATAAAGATTATTAGCAAGATTATTCCTCTTTTCATTACCACTAATTTCTTGGTAACAACCACGAATGTCGTGTACTGGGTTTTCATTCACATCGTTATCAACTTCTATTCCTTGATTAATATACTCTGGGATATTCATATCGTTATGATCTAAGCAAATATTATGTATAACGCACGCTGCCAAAACTGTCCCTGGTATTAAATCTGTGCGATTCATGTCTAAATATTTAAGTCTCCTAAATCGTCCTTTCAGGAGAGCAAACGCTCGTTCAATAACTTGCCTAGTTCTAGATACACTTTCATTGAATTGACGTTGAACTGCATTTAAGTTTCCATTATCGATATACGGTGGGATTAGCCATTGCAATACAGGGTAAGCTTTATCTCCCAATAAAAATTCATCCCTTGGAAAGTAGCGATTTGTATTTGCTATAATATACCTGTATATATCTGAGTTTCTAAAAATCCTTACATCACTCACGGAACTTGGGTACCCAATAAAACAATCTATAAATTTCAAAGATGCGTCACAAATTCCTTGCAATGTAATAGCGTAGAAGCATTTCTGGTTGATATAAGTCTCCGCATCTTCTTTAGGAGCTTTAATTGAAATGTATGATCCATCTATTGCACCAATTACATTAGAGATATTTGAAATTCTTTCGAATCTTGCTGTAGTTTCCTCAATTTCTATACCACGTGGCCATTTTATTATGTTTGGAGAAATTATGCACAGAGCATTAATTACTCGTACAAAGCATACTGATAATGATGACTTCGCCATATCAAATTTTTCACCAACGGATCTAAAAACATTTTCATAATTTATAACTACTGTACTTAAAATCTCAAGTATGATTTCAAAGAGTTGGAAATTAAGAAAACTCTTTGTTGTAGATTGACATACAGATTACTTAAGAAGTGAACAAACTAATGAATTAATTTCTGAACTGTAATTATGACTATGGTTTATAGATGGCAACTGCATTCAACGATAGAATATTGAAGCATTGATGTTATCATACCTGTATGAATCAGAAGTGGCCAATATCCAAATTACTGAAAGTAATTGTTTACGCGAGTCTATCGGCGGACGACCAGCCTGTTTGTTTTCTTCCTCCTTTATTAATAATGGGCCAACTTGTCCCAGTAAATATTCAAAAGCTTCAAACGATAATCTGAAATGACTTTGAAACTCCATGCGGGTGTAATTTGCCACAACATTTTCCATGTATCCTACAATACGCGTAGGCTTTTCTTTTATTTCGGCCGCTACTAATATTTCATATTCTTCGTCGTCGTCAGATTCTTCCTAAAACATAAAA
This sequence comes from Xiphydria camelus, assembly GCA_963678675.1. NCBI lineage: Eukaryota > Metazoa > Arthropoda > Insecta > Hymenoptera > Xiphydriidae > Xiphydria > Xiphydria camelus. The sequence goes on along the minus strand of OY783192.1, from coordinate 18,580,947 downwards.
TAAGATATAATTCGTGAAAAAATGTAATCCTTTTCAATTATTTATAGTATAATTTGAGAGCAGAATATGTATATATGTCATTGTACTCACATTAATAGACATTATTAAGTTCTTTGCAAAAGACATGACAGTGAAATATGCAACTTTTTTAATGTTCTCCGCCATCCTGATAGGTTATGAGACCACTACTTCTCCGTTCTCCTTGTTTACTCAAGCATTACTCTGGGTCGTTCACAAACGTGATGTATTCTCAGAGTTAACTCCCCCTTCGCTTAACTCTACTCTAACCCTACTCGGAGCAAACTTTATGAACGTAGCCCCGGTAGCTGTCAATTCTGGAGATCGAAGCATCTATTAACCTCGAAATCACAAGTGTACAAGTGATAAGATAATAATTATTCGGGTTTCTTCGGGTGAGTTTCCCCAAGTGTTTAAAGTAGTTACTCCATCATTGTAATCTAATTCCATTATATCCCTTAATTTTCTGCCACGACTTTGATTGTTGATAGTGGATGGATTAGCTAATAAATTTGATTTTTATTCACTATCAACTATCAAAGTCGTGGCAGAAAAATAAGGGATTCTCAATGGAATTGGATTACAGTAATGTAGTAACTACTTTATTATTATTTTTTCTTTATCGATATAGTCCCTCTTTCGTATTATACTATCCCAAGTTCGAATTTATATACCGACCTGTCAAACGTAAAGTGTACATGTACCTCACTTTTATCTCATTAAGTATTACTGCAGACTCTGACATGACATCTCGTACAGGTGCAACCGAAGAGGACCTAGCTCGTGTCCTGTCCGTAAAAAGATGACTCGATGGACATCGGAGAATGTCAGACTTGTCACCGAGCGCCTATTACCCACGGTACATTTATTGCAATATGCGCTTTTCGTTTCAATTATTCCTGCTTTAAATAACTTTCACTTCTTTCAAAGTATTTACCTTGTACAAACTGTTCATCGTAGGGTGCAGCCGTCAATGATTGTGACTAATCGTAGACAAATTATTCCTGCGATGATGTTCCAGTTGCAAAGCATACACTAGCAAGTCAGCTTACAGCATCCGATGGTTAGTATCAACTTTACCTCTTTTGGAACACCCATCACCCGAGCGTAATCACGATTACGTTAATGTTAATCGCAGAATAGACCGTGAGCTCGGGCACATTATCGCAGTAGTAGTTCGGTACACCGAATTGCCTTTTAGTTTTAATAGATGAACTTGTCTACGACGAGTCGCTAATATCGATCGCTGCCTCCTACCACGAACAGTTCATAAAAGGTTATTACCTTGAAAGAGAAGTAAAAGTTGTTTATAACGCTGGAATAGTTGAAAGGAGAAACGCGTATTGCAATTAATGCACCGTGGGTAATAGGCGCTCCGTGACAAGCTGGACATTCTCCGATGTCCATCGAGTCATCTTTTTACGGATCGGACAAGAGCTAGATCCTCTTCGGATGCACCTGTACGAGATGACATGTGAGGAAATCGTGAGTCTTCATGAAAATCTTCTAACGTACTCGTTGTGCAGTAATACTTAATGAAATAAAAGTGAGGTACATGTACACTTTACGTTTGACAGGTCGGTATATAAATTCGAACTTGGGATAGTATAACACGAAAAAGGAAATATATATCGATAAAGAAAAAATAATAATAAAGTAGTTACTACATTACCGTAATCCAATATTCCATTGTATCCCTTATTTTTCTGCCGCGACTGATTGTTGATAGTGAATAAAAATTAAATTTATTAGCTGATTCATCCACTATCAACAATCAAAGTCGTGGCAGAAAAATAAAGGATACAATAGAATTGGATTACAATAATGTAGTAACTACTTTATTATTATTTTTTCATTATCGATATATTTCCTCTTTCGTATTATACTATCAGAAGTTCCAATTTATATACCGACCTGTCAAGCGTGAAATGTACATGTACCTCACTTTTATTTCATCTCTTCTTCGCCTCTGGTATAATCATTTACATCCCACAAAGCACGTTTTTGCAAGTAACTTTTCTGTAACATTCCTGCGATATTTTGCAATATTCGTGAATACTACCGTATGTTAGAAATATATATTTCTTGATAAATTCGCGAATGTTGCAAAATATCATAGAAACATTTCGGAATCATTACATCGAAAGATTTCCTCGATCAGATTGTACTTGTCAGAGCTGAATTATATGGGGTTTTTATAATTATTTTAGGAAGTCCCAGAAGAATACAGATGCAGCATAATATAGATCTGTGCTAGAAAGAATAAGGAATAACCTTCGACGAGCATTCGGGCTGTGGCAACAGAGGTTAGAATCAGCAGATCATGGCAGGGAGGATATTGAAGGATGAACGCACGTCCATGCACTCGAGGCAGCAGATCTAACCCACCGAATAAACTAATGCAGCTGGTTCTTGGAACAACAAGTGGACGATCCCTCGTTCAAAAGAAACCCCCTCGGGTTCGCACATGATTTGGAGTCCTTCTGGGTGGAATTCAATAGCAGTACGTTTATTTCTGTAACAAATTATAAATAACACAATTATATTCAGTATTTCACTATTTAAAATATACCCAACTTACTCTACATAGAAATTAAGAAACTATATTAATCTGAGTTAACTAATTCTATAGATAATAATGACAGAATTATTAAAAGTGATATATTTCCTCTTTCGTATTATACTATCACCCCAGATAGCAAAATGTAGTCACAATGCACGCACTGTGAGTGCACGCGTGCGCTTCGTCGCACGCGTTCGACGCATCTGGTCTTACAGATGTGCGCGCATATGCATCGCATTTGTAGCGCACGCGTGCTACTTGACGCATGCGCGGAAATGTTGCGGAAATTCAACACCGTTAGAAAATTAATATGGATTCTCTACGTAAATGTTTACAATAAATGACACAATTTTTATGAGTAAATCCGTTATTCATTTATTATTATAATATAATACATAGTGTTATACATGACAAATAGTTATACATGACAATACATTTTGAGAGTTACGTTGTTATCAGTCTGTTAAGTAAGAGCGCGTACGGCGTTATTCATAGAAGATTTATTCGACAATGTTTTTTCCACATACATACGTTTGACATGTTCCAAGGCAATACGCTATTATATTAATAATGAGTCCAATCACCACCGTCGATAATCGCTTGGCATCTCCGAGGCATACTATCCATCAAATTTTCGATGGTGGTGATTGGACTCATTATCAACTGTAATTGCGCAATGCGTTGGAATATGTAAAACGTATGTATGTGGAAAAACATTGTTGTGTGAAATTATACATAAGTAATATTAATATATATACATAGAGTTATACATGACAAATAGTTATACGTGACATAGTTATATATGACAATATATTTTGAGAAGTACATTTTGAGAGTTACGTTGTTATCAGTCTGTTAAGTAAGAGCGCGTACGGAGTTATTCATAAAAAACTTATTCGACAGTGTTTTTTCCACATACATACGTTTGACATGTTCCAAGGCAATCCGCAATAATATTAATAATGAGTCCAATCACCACCGTCGATAATCGCTTGGCATCTCCAAGGCATACTATCCATCAAATTTTCGATGGTGGTGATTGGACTCATTATCAACTGTAAATGCACAATGCGTTGGAATATGTAAAACGTATGTATGTGGAAAAAACATTGTTGAATACATTTTTTATGAATAACGCCGTACACGCTCTTACTTAACCCTTACTTGCCACACTTCTATAGAATCACGTACTTGCCACACTGGGGTTGATTGCACCCCAGGGAGAAAAATTGTTATAACAAACAAATTATTGCATATTTGGACTTGAAAATTTTATCAGCTCTTCTTAAGAGCGTGCTTTAAAAGGCAGTGGAACTTGTATAGCCAGAACTTAAAATTAAGTATGCGAAAAAAATCAAATATTAAAGTTACACGGTCTTTTAAAGTACGTTCTTAAGATGAGCTGGTAAAATTTTCAAGTACAAATATGCTATAATTTATTTATTATAACAATTCTTCTCGCTGAGGTGTAAATCAACCCCAGTGGGGCAAGTACGAATTTTACCATGGGGTGGTTTCGAACCCCAGTGTGGCAAGTAAGGGTTAATAGACCTATCTTATGAGATACACTGTCAAATTAAGGGTTAAACAATTGAAGGGTTCCTTTCAAAAACAACACTTATCAAAAACGACAATCCCCGTAGTATTGGTAATAATGCCTACTCTTTCGTTGTATCTAGTCGTGTTGTGGTGCCTACTCTTTCATTATAATATAATGACATAAAAGAAATTTTAAGGGCGACACAAAACAGAGGCACAACAATTTTGGGAGAAGAAATTCCGACAAGAAACGGAATAAGGCTTTGCCGGGATTGGAAACGGAGGACGAAACCGCTGCAAAAATTGAGGAACTAAAAGAAACACTTGGCATCACCGAAGAAAATGTCGATGAACTTTCGGACGTTCGGAGCGATGGTTAAATATTGTGTATTTAACCCTTAGGCTGGCCGTCCACTGGAGCCGTACTCGTCCGAGTAATCAGTCGGCCGACCTATGACAGACTACGGCCGACTAATCCCAAGCCAAACGTAAGTATTCACGCGCGTCTACTGCACACAGCCTGGTCGGCCGAACGCGTCCGAACACGGCCGATTTACGGTTGGATCCGATTGAAATGGGATTAGTCGGACGTTCGAAAAGCAAATACGTGAAGGTTCGCTAGGTTATTGCACTTATTTGTATACTTTTTATTCATAAATAACTATTTTGGGCGATATCATGGATACTGAGAGACTAATAAGCATTGTAAATGCAAAAACGCCACTGTGGGATTGCGTGATAAAAGATATCATCATCGCGATGTGCAAAGAAAACTTTGGTTAGAAGTAGCTAAAGAAATGGGGATTGATGATGGTAAGTAAAAAAGTTTGTCATCAATATTTTAAACTTTTATTAAGTTATTGTAACTTCAGATAAATAAACAAGCATAGATAAGTTTGTAAACAAAATTTGTTTGGGTGTTACATAACTGGTAAACAAGTTCTTCTTAGTTGTATGTCAGTATTTTAGACTATTTTAAAAGTTAGTTAAATGTATTTTGTTGTTAATTTTAGTATAATAGTGTATTAGACTTAGTGTAGTAGTATTAGACTTTTTTATAGTTATATGTGAGAAAAACTTAAAAGAAATTTCTAACCTCTCTGTATACAAAGACATTGGCATGGTTTACATTTAGAATACACAAGTTTTTGACCAAATTATTGATGATCAATTCTTTCTAGCCCTTGTCAATCCACTTTTACTGTATTCGATTCTTTATAAGAACATAACTAAATGTCAACATCAATAATCCTGTGTTAGAACCAAACAGTACTATAGGGAAGATTGTTTATGTTCTTATATATGCTTGTTTATTTATCTGAGATTGTAACGCATTTGCCATTTAACAAAAATAGCCACTTAAAACAAATAGAATATTACTGTTATTCATTTACTTCATGATATTGTACAAAAAAATCTGTAAACTTTTCCCGAATGGCATAAGCGGCATTGACACTACGATTTTCACCGATGGAACAATATCTGCTCGTTGACGTTGTTTGCTGGGAAGAGAATTTAGCTACTGGTTCTTCGCCTTCTTTTTCAATTATGATATTGTGTAACAGACATATGCATTTAATAATTTTGTCAATCTCGTCCGGTTTTTCAATTTCAATAGTGGTTAGCAGCAGTCTCCATTTATGGCACATTATTCCAAACGCGCATTCTATCACCTGCCGAGCTCTAGACAAACGTTTATTAAAAATAGTTTCTGATGGCCCAAGTTTCGATACTGGAAAGGGCCTCATCAAAAACGTTTTTAGTGGATAGGCTTCATCGCCTAAGATAACGTTAGGTACTCTAATGTCAGTTCCTGGCAGTGCCGACAGTTGTCCAACACTTAGCGCACCCCTTTCGAGTTCTTTAGACAGGTTGGAATGTGAAAAAACACCACCGTCACTCTCTTTACCGTAAGCCCCAACATGAATACATAGCGTCAACAGACATTTATGAGGAAATTTCTCAGACGTCTGCTGGGTCTACTATGCGAGAAGGCTTGGATCCAGCCAGTACGTCACAAATAAATAAAGAAAATATATTACAAGAAAAACATCGAAAAATTCTGACAAGGGTAAAAAAAAAAGGAGAATACAGGTGAATACAGCGGATGACCCTTTTCTTGAAATAGAGAAAGAAAAATTAAAATTGTTTGCCGAGAATGCTGCTGAGAAACAAGACAGTGACTACCAGTTTTTATTAAGTCTTCTACCATTTTTAAAGAACGCCCCTGCTCATCGAAAGCTTATAATTCGACATAAATTACTACAAGTTTTCATTGATGAAGAGGAGAATGCTTCACACACACGAAGTGCACCCACACGATGTTCTAGCAGTCAATCGTCTTATTCTGCACACAATCTTCTATAATAACTCCACTGCCGTCCCCTACAGATCACAGCAATATAGGAAACCCTCCAAATTACAGCAATGTAAAAAACGCTCCAAATTACAGCAATGTAGGAAATCTTCCTCCACATTACAGTAATGTACAAAATCATCACGTTAATTTAATGTCGAATGTTGGAAGTTACATTGCAAATTTCAGAGAAGAAGAAGATCCAGCTTATTGATAAGATTCACCTACTATGTAATAATATTATGTAATCCAAACATTTTCATTTTGGCAAAATAAAATATTATTTTCTATTTTCTAACTAAAAAAGTAAAATACTTACCTCAGTGTTAAAGCCAGACGTTCCTCGGGTGGTATTGTTTCTCGGAAATTCGACCATTTTATAATTGATGGGCGAATTGCCTCTAAGATATACTGAAATGTCCCCATATCCATTCTATAATAGTCAAAAAATTTGTCACTGTTCCTCTTCAATTCCTCGTGTAAATGATGAAATTCTCCTAGATTTTTCCTTTTGTTTAATATGGAGTTGACCCAGCACTTTCTTTTTAAACTACTAGTATCCTTATTAACTTTTAACCGTCGCCTCGCGAGGTATGCATTTTCTAGGAAATACAAATCACTATTCATTTTATGTGACTAAAATCAAATTATAACTTCGTCACACGAACAGTAGACACGTTGCCCTGTTTGTCTCGGATGCTCGGACGGAATCCGGCTGCAATGGACGAACAGAGCTCGGACGTCCAAGTCGTCCGTCAAGTCGGCCGACTGATAACTCGGACGAGTACGGCTCCAGTGGACGGCTAGCCTTACGTGCACGCTTAAATTTTGTTTCCCGTCAGTACACGCTAGCGGTGCGGTACGGAGTGCCGCTTAGCGTGCACATAAGGGTTAATATTACATATCGTCGGCTTACTTGTTAAACCTTCCAAGTCCGATTTTCGGACATAGGACTTAGTAGGTTTTACAAGTAAGCTGACGATATTAAAACGCGTGTACGGCGTTATTCATAAAAAATGTAAAATGAACATCCTCTCGAGATTGACGACTCTGCCGTGGGAGAGATTCTGCAGGATGGCTACTTCGTTCTTGAGCTGGGTCTCCTGCTTGGTGGGAAAACGCAGCTTGTCGATCACCTTTATCGCCATCGCGCGGCCGGTCTAGCGATAAGCTCCGCCGTAGATGATACCAAATTAACCCGAGCCAAGAACTTCGTCCGGGAAGATGTGATAGAGCTGCGACATGTCGGTTACGCGTTCCTCTGGCTCGGTTGTCGACTGCTCCTGCCGACCTGCGAAAACGATGCGTGTTTTTCAATATAGCATCGGTACGCGTTCGCGCGCACACTCGCGAGCTCTGAACGTACTTGCCGATTTGGAGGTGATGGGCATCAATGCCTGCCTGATACTCGTTTTCCAGGTCCTCGCCAAGTGAGCGCTAACGCCACTTACCGGCGGTGGAAGCTAACCACTCGCACCTGCGTAGAGGGGATCTTCGCCGACGTAGTAATCGACGTTGGCCGTTCTCAACTCGAAACAATGCATCGTACCTGGAAGGAGAGAACGCGTGCATTGTACATCGACTAAACGCGCGCAGACAATTTCTAACGATATAGATATGTACTCACGAGAATGTTGTTGAATCTCTTTGAAGTACTTGGAACTGCTGTCGCTTTGGAACAGAGTTATGGCCTTTGTGTCCAATCACCAGTAGTGTCTCTTCCTCTGAAAACACGAGAGTCTTAATGACGGAGGAAGCGAAACCGAATCAGCGCCACGTCGTCGACCTACCATTGGATCGCGATTCATCGAATGCACCATCCATCCTTCCTTCAGGATCTTGGAGCCGCATCGTTTTGTGTGCCTGACGCTTTGAACTATTCGCATCTGCAACTGCGTTATCGGTATGCGTATGCGTATGCGTATGAGGTACCAAGTGTGACGGAGGGTGTGATGGAGAAGAAAAAAAGATAAAGTATTGCAAGTGTCGAGATACGACATTGATTGAATAATTACCTCGATGGTCTGGACCTTTGAAATGCGTCGGAAGATGCATCGTCGTGGCATGGAAAGAGGTCCTACGGAAATATCAAACGCGTAAAATGATTCGTAGTGCACTTTCCTCGTGTTTCCTTGTGTTTATGCGATGAGAGGGGGGAGGATGACAGGTTGGCTTATTGAATTAGTTAAGTTAGGTTAATTACTTGATTAGTGTGGTATTTGAATCAGCCCATCCGCGCACAGTACCTGTAACTGGAAATATTACGCCAACGTTGGAGAAACAGTAGATCATGCGGCGAGAGAGCCCTCGGTTAATCCGGAGCCTCGGTTAACCGAGAGTCTACTGCACAGTCGCGGGCGCGACTTGGCGACGGCGTCATGCCGGCCGCCACTCGCACGCGTCGCAACTTGTTGCGCGCCGTTGTCACTTCACTGTAGATTCCCAGCATAGCTCGGTCGTTCGCAAGGGCCTCTTCGGTGTCCCGGAGCTCCCCCCCGAGGCGGCTTCTCGCGAGGGTCGCTCGTCCGGTGTCTCTCTTCTGGCCTTTGCGGTCTTTCGACGACGCCGACGATGGCGTCCGTGCCACGAGGGAACTCGGCACGGCAGACTTCGTAATCGTCGAATAACTCCTAAACGCCAGCCTCGCCGCACTTCCACTTCACTCAGTGAGCTTCGCACTGCTCCGCGAACACCACCATGAATTCTTTATCGCACTCACTCGCGAAAAACCCGACTAAAGTTCCGAATTTCGCAGGAGCGATCCGCTACACGTCCGCACTGCTCGACCATCGAACCTTTAAATTTAACTACGAACACGTTCCCTGCGTATCAAAATGATTGAATTAACCCCCGTACTAAAATCTTGAAATTTACGTAAAACTATGTTGGCATGCCGTGTAAATCCACGCTTTGCTATCGGGGTTGGTGCTACTTGGTTACAAAAAGCACTCAAGTCTCATCGCGTGCGCTCAAAACTCACGCGTGACTTCATTTTGACTGCGTAGTAGAGCGCACGCGTGAGACCGCACGTCGTGCGTCCTACGTGCGACGCACGATTGCTATCTGGGATAAGTTCACATTTATATACCGACCTGTTAAAAGTGAAGTGTACATGTACCTCACTTCTATTTCATCTCTTCTTCAACTCTGGTGTAACGAACGTCAATGAGGAATCACTGACATCGATTAGGGTTCGAGGGTTATTCCTCATTCTTTCTAGGACAGCATCGATATTTTGCTGCACCTGTATTCTTCTGGGACTTCCTAAAATAATTATAAAAACCCTACATAATGCAGCCCTGACAAGTACAATCTTATCGAGCTGTACCTTATCGAGGAGATCTTTCGACGTAATGAGACTGAAACGTTTCTATGATGTTTCGCAACATTCTCGAATTTATCGAGAAATATATATTTCTAACATATATGGTAGTGTTCACGAATATTGTAAAATATTGCAGAAATGTTACAGAAAAGTTATGATATTTTGTAATTTCTATCGTTACACTAGAGGCGAAGAAGAGATGAAATAGAAGTGAGGTACATGTACACTTCACGTTTGGCAGGTCGGTATATAAATTGGAACTTGTGATAGTATAATACGAAAGATGAAATATATCATTTTTAATAATTCTGTCATTAGAATTGGTTAACTCAGATTAATATAGTTTCTTAATTTCTACGTTGAGTAAGTTCGGTATATTTTAAATAGTGAAACTGCAAATGATTATGTTATTTACAATTTGTTACAGATCGTATGCGAACCCGAGGGGATTTCTTTCGAACAAGGGATCATCCACTTGTTGCTTCAAGAACCAGTTGCATTAGTTCATTCGGCGAGCTGGATCTGCTGTCTCGAGTGCATGGACGTGTGCCACTTTAAATGGATATTTTGTAATTGCCATTGTTACATTAGAGGCGAAGAAGAGATGAAATAGAAGTGAGGTACATGTACACTTCACGTTTGATAGGTTGGTATATAAATTGGAATTTCTGATAGTATAATACGAAAGAGGAAATATATCGATAAAGAAAAAATAATAATAAAATAGTTACTATATTATTGTAATCCAATTCTATTGTATCCTTTATTTTTCTGCCACAACTTTGATTGTTGATAGTAGATGGATCAACCAATAAATTTGATTTTTCTTCACTATCAACGACAAAGTCGTGGCAGAAAAGTAAGGGATACAATGGAATTAGATTACAATAATGTAGTAACTACTTTATTATTATTTTTCCTTTATCGATATATTTCCTCTATCGTATTATACTATCAGAGAAGTTCCAATTTATATACCGACCTATCAAACGTGAAATGTACATGTACCTCACTTCTATTTCATCTCTTCTTCGCCTCTGATGTAACGATGGAAATTACAAAATATCCATTTAAAGTGGCACACGTCCATGCACAAGAGACAGCAGATCCAGCTCGCCAAATGAACTAATGCAACTGGTTCTTGGAACAGCAAGTGGATGATCCTTCGTTCGAAAGAAACCCCCTCGGGTTCGCATACGATCTGTAACAAATTGTAAATAACAATCATATGGGGTTTTTATAATTATTTTAGGAAGTCCCAGAAGAAAGCAGGTGCAGTAAAATATCGATGCTGTGCTACAAAGAATAAGGAATAACCCTCGAACCCTAATCGGTATCAGTGATTCCTCATTGACTGTCGTTACAACGGAGACAAAGAACAGATGAAATAGAAGTAAGGTACATGTACACTTCAGGTTTGACAGGTCGGTGTGTAAATTGGAACTTGTAATAGTACGAAAGAGGAAATATATCGATAGAGAAAAAATAATGATAAAGTAATTACTTGATTGTTGTGATCCAATTCCATTGCATCTCCTATTTTTCTCCCACGGCTTTGATTGTGACAGAGAAGAAAAGCCATAGATTCGTCTCGTGCTCGCATGACGCTGAAACTAAAAATAGAATTATCACAAAGATAATTGTCCTTCCATCGAAAGTGAGGTTAAAGCTGTCAGATGGCAATTAAACTTATCTGATGGTGATTCTTCTGAGATGCTGTCGTCTCCTTTCCTGCTCTTTATGCACAGGCAACCAGAGAAACACAGCACTGCATTCGTTCACTATCTCGATTATCGAAAAAAAACAAACGATTATTAAACTATACGGAGCGTCTGTCACATTCACCACTATTGAGATTCATAACTCCGATTACACTAAATTTTTACAGTTTATTAACAAGCGCGTCCGAGGATCGAAATAAACGCGAGGTTAATCGTTTCGCGAATGGAAATATTTTATTAACTTTGAAAATACCCAAACATTTAAGGAATATATTCTCTCACACACTCTCACATACATTTGATGGCGTATGCGTGTGGCCGTATCTGTGTACATATTTCCGATCATGGCCGAGTATCGCCGAAGGTAGGCGGATTTTTTGTGAGATTTTGACATATATATATCGCCCGAGAAATCGGATTCTCGACCTTTAGGCGTAAGGGGCGTGGCTTCGCGTTGCTAAGGAAAAATCTCTGTTAATATGTAACTTATAACATTTATTCTGGTCTCTATCAATAGAGAATAGTCAATTTATATGGCGTAACTAAGCATAGTTTTGGTTATAACCTTATATTTATTGAGAAAATTCGATGTAAAAATTGAGGGGTGCAGGGGGAGACATTTGTGGTGTAAAGAGACACGGGTGCTCGCGACATCAGCGCTGTCGTGTCTGAGTGCGAAACTACTTGAACGAACATGCCGCGAGACACTGCCGTGTCTCTTGATTATGAAAGTGAAACAGTTAAAGGAATTCAGCGGATCTCCAACTGAAGGCCATCACACGTGAAAAAACGTAAGCAGTAACAGTAAGGATTGACCAATCAGAAAGCCTGTTTAAGCATAATTCCGTAAGAATGATATTTCTGATTGGTCAATTCTTACTGTTACTGCTTACGTTTTTTCACGTGTGATAGCTTGAGGCGGCAGGTCCTCTTCGCGCGGGAGAAGGACCTGTTTCCGTCGTCTGGTGGTGGCGACACCGTTGCTCGTCGTGGGTCGGCCGCTATCGCTGCACACATAGGGCAAAATGACACATTTACGGCGCCAAAACTATTTATTATAAAAAACTGTTTAAAAAATGCCTTCCTTAGCTATTTTTACTGTTTCTTACCTAAATTGAAGTCATTTTGGATTTTAGAAGTAAGAATTTGTATTCTCTTGTATAATAAATACCTATTACCTAATCGTAAGTCGAAATAAGGAATTAAAAGTACCCTACACAATATTTTTTTTCTAGGTTATTTTAATTTCGATATCGCAACAAAATTAAACAAAATTGAAATAAACTATTATTAATATATTTGTTGTTTGTTTTGTTTTCGATTATCTTTATAAAATTGTTTTTTTTACAATATTTCTATCTCCATTTTTTGTTATATATATTTTTTTTTATAATTATTAATTATTACTATTATTCACTTATCTATATCGTCTTCCTCATCACTATTATTTTCAATTGTATCATTCGCCCCATTATCGTCGAAATAAGTGGGCATTGCGAGCAATGTATGTACCTCCGCATTAAACCCTTTTTTATTAATTTTGTTTTGTTTAGCTCTCAACGAACTTATAACGGGATCGGAGTTTATGCACATCCAATGTATAATATCCGTATTAGTATCTTCTCTAGAAGTCTTTCTAGAGTGGAATAGCCTTATATTTTTATATTCCTTTTGACTGGCTTCCAGTACATCTTCTGATAGCTGACCCACAGGTAATGGCAAAGAGGCTATAATGTCGCTGCTGTGGACTAATAGTTTATGCACAGATGCGCTCATCTTGTACCATCCATACTGTTGGACGCAGATTTTTGCCGTTTCAAAGCAGTATGTTCGGAAAGCATGAACATTTATATAATGGCAGCTAGATAGAGCTTTTAAAATATTTGAAAATCTGGTTAGCAGATTTTTGTCAATTCCGGTAATTTCAGCAACAGTATCTATATTTTCAAAAAACTTTCGCGCAGTATTCCCATCGTTCGTGTTTCCCCCTCCTTGCTTGGGTTGATCGACAACTAAACCTACTTTGTCATAAAATAAATCTGCTAGTTTCTTTTTTCTCTCCTTCACTTCTTCTTTTGCTTCTCTGCCTCTTGTTTGCCATTCTTTTCTTTCAATTTTATATGAAATATGTAACAGGAATTCAAAACATCTTAAATATGTGTGCAGAATCGGTATCCCCCCATATTTATAAGCTGATGTATCACAAGGCCGTGTCAATACTTTCTCCAAATTATTAATATCTGTTGGAGTTACTTTACAAATATTACATGCCTGGGTTGATGAAGTGCCGGTCAAAGCGTTACAAGTCTTGCCATCCATCATGGTGCATATTGGAATGTGATTAAATTGAATATTTTTCTCCGCATTCAAACAAATAGTTGTAGGCCTAATAGCCTGTAGTTGCTGCTGAACGATAGCATGTTCTTGTTGAGATGTTGCATTTGTTTCTTTGACTAAGTTAAAGCCAATAGGGCGACACCACCTCGTTGATGATGGGCTGGAGTTTTGCCAGAAAACAAGTTTTTTCCCATCTTTAACTATAGGGGAGAGGCTTGCAGGTTCCCACTGCTTGCAGGTTGCCACCCCTGCTGTATTTTGACATTCCAGCCGTGTCATAACCTTAACTATGACTGACATCAACGTTAGAAGAGTGGTTGTTACTTTCAATCCACTTCTGAAACGTACAGACGCAAAAACACTGTCTTTTCTGAGCAGAGTATAATATAATGCTCATAAGTAAGTCCAATATTAAAATTATGTGTTTTCCCTATGCTTGTGAATTAAACATTTCCATCAACAACTCAAAGTAAATATTCGTGATGTGTCATTTTTCCAACCAATTCACATAATCCAAACAGAATTCAAGCATATTATGAATATTGGCAATGTTTCTTTATGTTTTCCACAATCCCGTCAGAATGCAAGTTGCCACCTTAGTTGGCTTGCAGGTTACCACCCCTCTCTTTTTCGCTTGTTTACACTCAATTGCTATTTTTCATGAATAAGTGATGTTTACTCAGAGGCGTAGGAACGGTTCTTATTTGGGGTGGGGGGACATTTTTTCATAGGCACGTATACACACACACACACGACCAAAAGCAATTTCGTATATCCGCCATAATGGTGGCATTTCAGTGATATTTTCGTTAATTTTTCATGTTTGATACATTTTTAGCATGGCAACACGTAGACAAAGAAAATCTGAACACGGCATTAAGGATTTTGAAGCGTTGCTCGTCGCAATCAAAGCAATCAATGTCGACAATAAATCAAGAAAGAGTATTGCAAAAGCATACAATATCAATATGGTGCCACGAACGCAAAACAGCTGTTCACGCGAAATGTGTCAATATGCGTCTCAGTGTTTACACTTGCACAAACTGTGATTCCGATGACGATTTGGAATGATTCTATACCATTTTGCAAATTTGATTTTTCATGGCAATTTCCAATTATTTTTTCATGTTCACAGCCACGTACGGCAAATAAAATCCAATATATTTTCATTAGTTCAATGAATCAGGTATTTTTACTCGAGTTTTTCTACATTTTCAGCATTTTTTCTAAGGGTGGCAACCTGCAAGCCAAAATTTCAAAGGGACAATTTTTAATACTTTCAAGAATTCGCTGTATAATTTTGATTTCTTAGGAATTCACATGATATCTAGCTTAAAATAGTAACTCTCTGAACTTTCTCTTTCCAACGTATATCATATATAAACAATACGTTGATTTTATCACGAGCTATGACCAAAAAAGCTAACGGGTGGCAACCTGCAAGCCTCTCCCCTAGATATTTCCAAGGGAGCAATAGTACTTAAAATAATGTTAGAGTCTGAGTACCTCGGATTGTTTGTAAAGTGTTGCTTGTAAATATTGTGCCCTCCGCAGCCATCCAGCCCCCATTTGTAAAAAACATCGACGACATACACTTCTGGAGGAAGATGCAAGACAATTACTTCGTGCTGGACTTCGAAAAGTCTACTAACGGTATGATCCAATAAACTTTGAATGGCAATTCTTGCATCATTCTCCGAAACTGATATATTTTCCGGATAGCAAGTTTTCTTTATCTGCGAAATGACATTGTAAGCAGGATAGATGTTAGCTCCACTAGCTTTTGCTCCCCGTTGCACTTTCAAGTAGTCTTCTTTGGTCATACTCGTATCAACAATCAGAGCTAACGCTTCTTCGGGCGTGTACGACTTCACCGCATTAGTTGATCCTTTCGCTTGGGCTTGTTCCATTCTTTTCAAACTCCTTGGTGAAGCTTGCAAAGCTAATTTCACCACCTTTGCAGCTTTGCGCTTTCCGGACCTCACTAAACACGATTCAGTTGCAAAAGACAGTTGTTCTGCAGAAACATTCTTAACAAGCGTCTGCACATTCTGTTGTTTAGAACGCTGTGACATTGCTTTAAACTCCTTTTTCGGTCTGCCTTCAATCCGTTTTTGTGGAGTAATCTGAAGAGCTTGCTTTAAGTGTGGAAGTTTAAACTCTTTGTTTAACCAGTCTTTATGGTTTTTAATAAGTCGGTCGTGAATCCGATGACACTTTTTCAATTTCACAAATAAATTCGTAACAAAAGTTTTAATTGAGGATTTTACAGATTTTTTAAAGTCTAAAGGGCATGTTACGAAATTTAAACTGTTCAAAATATATTTATACAATCGTTCGTAACACTTTGTTAGCGAAAACTTGCAAAAACGTTCACTTCTTAAGACTAAATATAGTTCTTCTCTTGTAATACACTTCGGAACTTCCATGGAATCGTCTCGACTACCTAGAAAGAAAACCGAAAAATTCTAAGATGTGCAAATATGTGCAAAAAAAACTAGTTTTCACGTATAGCCAACATTCAAGGCTATCGATTAAGCTAGCACTCAAAGTGAAACTCGATAAAACTTTTTTTAAAAGCTTCCATGAAACTAAATAATAAGCCAAAAATGCAAATTTCACTCTGTGTAGATGATTGATTGGATTGGATGATAAAAACTAGATTTACATTGTTAATAAATACGTTAATTTAGAGTACTTACAACATGGTAACTCCTCCATGTTAAAAGTTTTTGATTTACTTCGCGGCAACTGCAAATTCACACAACTTACTAGCACTGAGTTTGGCACGATACTGGTTGCGCGCACGGCTACCTGACAGCAGGTAAGCAATAGGACCATTTGTTCAACACCGTCTTGATCCCTTCTAAAAATCTTTTATTGTTTCTAAGTAACTAGGTATTTCGGAATACTTTGCCAATGAAATAAACTTATATTATTGTATTCGGATTTTCCTACTTATGTCGCCGTAAATGCGTCATTTTGCCCTATGTGGCGCTGGTGGGAAGCGGCTGCGGAGGCTCCACAGCCACCGTTCTATATTAAATTTTTTATTTCAATTCACTTTACTACATACAGATTCATAAATTAAGGTTATATTTTCATTTTTGACTCCTGCAATGCCTACTATACTTTATAAAGTAAGCATTGACTCCTGCCATATTGATATATTTCAAATCAGGCGGTAAATAAGGGTGTTTAGCTCGGTGACGCCTAAGTTTACTTCCTCGACCACCAGCCAACCTAATTACATTTTTTTGGAAACAAAGCGTGGTTTTCAAAGTTAATAAAATATTTTCATTCGCGAAACGATTTCCTTCGCGTTTATTTCGTTCCTCGGACGCGCTTGTTAATAAAAAGTAAAAAATCAGTTAAATCGGAGTAATGAAGGAAGGGTGATAATCTCGTGATAAATCTAAAATAATTGACGACTTGTAGAGACCAGTGAACCGATGTGGAAGATTAGAATGGCTAGGCAGTTCTCAGGATTTTTGAGTAGGGGGTAAGTATAAAGATAAAACGAAAGGAATAACAAAAATGAATTATTTTGAAGTCATTCAATTTCTTTATACTTTACAAAGGCAATAATACTACAAAAATAATTTGTAGAATGATGGATTATTTTTTCTAGGGCTACGTGAAGGAGCAGCTATACAATGAGCTTCGCCCAATCTTGACCG
Source organism: Xiphydria camelus (assembly GCA_963678675.1). Lineage (NCBI taxonomy): Eukaryota > Metazoa > Arthropoda > Insecta > Hymenoptera > Xiphydriidae > Xiphydria > Xiphydria camelus. The sequence continues at coordinate 18,563,408 of OY783192.1, read as the reverse complement.
TTGAGGACCTCGACTGGGAAATAACGAGGATTTTTAAGGAAAGCCCCCAGGAAGCGATTCAAAATACGGTTTCGGCATTTTACGACCGCTTGGGTTATTGCTTAGCTAAGCAAGGGAATTATTTTGAACATCTCCTGTAAAGATGAAGCAGCGGTGAGTTTTCCACAAAATGTCACGATATGAAAATGATTCGTGGTATCGTTTTGGATAATTTTATTAACCTTTCACGGTCTTCCTGATCTTACAGCTTTTCGTGTCCTCCGGGGGAGTTGATGCTTGTTGTTCAACGACAGAGTGAAACGAGGGAGGATTTCAGTCGGGAGAAATCTAACATTGCTGTTGGAGGCACCAACCCAGGGCTCGAACAAAATACCCGATCAGGTTGCTGATCGCAGGTACACTTGCGAAACACGCAGTCATTCACCATGATCCTGGTTATCGATGTTTGCTGAAATATTCAATCATGTTGGTTACCGAATGATAATGTGAGTCGTACTGATAAGTAAATACTTGCGCTACATTCTTTTTCTGTATCAGTAATATCTTACATTTCATTTATTTCTAGCTCTTGAGCGGGATACCAATCATCCTTCGTCTTTGGCACATTTCTCCGTGGAGGCTGATGCACTTCGTCGAACTCTTCGGTCATCCATTCGTTTATCGTCGTCTTGCTTCGTCCATAGTCGAAGTGATTTCCATTAAGAATTCATCACTTTCTCTGATTCTACGAATACATTTTGTAATATTATTGCCTTTGTAAAGTATAAAGAAATTGAATGACTTCAAAACAATTCATATTTGTTATTCCTCTCGATTTATCTTTACACTTACCCTACTCAAAAATCCTGAGAACTGCCTAGCCATTATAATCTTCCACGTTGGTTCACTTGTCTCTACAACTCGTTAATTATTTTAGATTTATTACGAGGTTATCACCCTTCCTTCATTACTCCGATTTAACTGAATTTTTACTTTTTATTAACAAGCGCGTCCTTGGATCGAAATAAACGCGAGGGAAATCGTTTCGCGAATGGAAATATTTTATTAATTTGAAAACCACGTTTTATTTCTAAAAAATACAATTACTCCGACAAATTCCACTTTGTAAAGACACATACTCCTCACCCGCCATACTTTCTCGTCTGCTAGGTTTTTACGCCCTAGGGAACTTCTCTCGCGACTATGACATCTGCCGGCGATAGACAGAGCCAATCGTTCGTCGTCCTTGCGTCTCCGACCAATAGCGTACAGCCTACAGTCTACAAAATGCTACGTGCCATATCGTCCTATGTCAACAACATACGTGGAGACCCTATATGCTATATATCATTACTTTATCTCGTCAGGGGACTAAATAGTTAACAAAAATGTTAGATAAGTCGGAGAAAAACGCGTCCACAGTTGTATTAGGTGTACAAATAATTTTTAAGACACTTTCATTCCGTGTCATAAAAGTAATTCAAAGCTACCGCTCACATATCGCTCCCCGGCCGCAATAACGGCACAACACCCTTTTAGTGCCGAGCGAAAACCAGATGTTTATGCGAAGATAACCGGACGAATTTGACGAATTTACTAAGTTTGGGAAAAAGCTCCTAAAAACCAAACTTCTCTGGATTATTAATTTGTTTTAGAGCCTAAACAGTAAAAGCAAATTTAACGATTTTAAATTGCTTACTATTCGTAATATGCTGAAATCATTGTTGTGCCGTTATTGCAGCCGGTGAGCGATATGATATGGTGGCACTTGTTATGTAGTATCGAAACATAAAGGAGTCATAGATATAACCTTTAAATTCTGTGAATAAAACATGCAGACCGATAAGCTATTTATTAGACACTGCATTCGCTATGAAGTTCATCAAGGAAAAAGTGTTAGGAAAGCTTGTAAATTGATCTGTTCTGTTCTTGGGGACGACATTGTATCTAAAAGTACATGTGAATATTGGTATGAGATTTAAAGACGGTGATTTTGATGTTAGTGACCGTGACCGTACTGGGGCCCCTGTAACGGTGGACGAACAGGAACTACAAGCGTTGCTGGATGAAAACCCTTGCCAAATGGAAAAACAACTTTCAGAACAGCTAGGAGTAACTCAACAAACTATTCCCCATCGCTTTGAAGTAATGAGAGATTCGAAAAGGAATAAAGCGGGTGCCACACTCTTGGACTCAAGTAAATAAAAATAGCCATCTTTTGACATATGTTTGGATCTTTACAACAAGCAACAAAGAAAGTATTTTTTTGTGGAAAATTGTGACCGGCGATGAAAATTGGATTTATTTTAATAATCCGAAACGCTGATATCATTGGGTTGACCCCGGCGAGCCGACGACATCGACGCCAAAGCGCAATATTCACTGTAACTAAGTCATGCTGTGTATATGGTGGGACATGAAAGGCGTACTCTCTATTATGAACTTCTGAAACCTGGCCAGACAGTTATTGTCGGTCGCTATCGTCAACAACTAATACGATTGAACCAAGAAATTGACCAAAAGCATCCATTTACTGGCAAAGGAAAACGTCTAGTAAAACTGCTCCATGACAACGCCAGGCCTCATGTAGGTTGACCGGTCAAGGATACGGCCTCTTGGATGGGAAGTTGTACCACACCCGGCGTATTCACCAAACTTAGCTCCAACTGATTTTAACTGAGGGAGGGAGGGAGGGAGGGAGGGAGGGAGGGAGGGAGGGAGGGAGGGAGGGAGGGAGGGAGGGAGAGAGAGAGGGAGAGAGAGATGGAGAGAGAGAGAGAGAGAGAGAGAGAGAGAAGAGAGAGAGAGAGAGAGAGAGAGAGAGAGAGAGAGAGAGAGAGAGAGAGAGAGAGAGAGAGAGAGAAAGAGAGAGAGAGAGAGAGAGAGAGAGAGAGAGAGAGAGAGAGAGAGAGAGAGAGAGAGAGAGAGAGAGATAGAGAGAGATAGATAGAAGAGAGAAGAGAGAGAGAGAGAGAGAGAGAGAGAGAGAGAGAGTGATGAGAGAGAGAGAGAGAGAGAGAGAGAGAGAGAGAGAGAGAGAGAGAGAGAGAGAGAGAGAGAGAGAGAGAGAGAGAGAGAGAGAGGAGAGAGAGAGAGAGGAGAGAGAGAGAGAGAGAGAGAGAGAGAGAGAGAGAGAGAGAGAGAGAGAGAGAGAGAGAGAGAGAGAGAGAGAGAGAGAGAGAGAGAGAGAGAGAGAGAGAGAGAGAGAGAGAGAGAGAGAGAGAGAGAGAGAGAGAGAGTGAGAGAGAGAGAGAGAGAGAGAGAGAGAGAGAGAGAGAGAGAGAGAGAGACAGAGAGAGAGAGAGAGAGAGAGAGAGAGAGAGAGAGAGAGAGAGAGAGAGAGAGAGAGAGAGAGAGAGAGAGAGAGAGAGAGAGAGAGAGAGAGAGAGAGAGAGAGAGAGAGAGAGAGAGAGAGAGAGAGAGAGAGAGAGAGAGAGTAGAGAGAGAGAGAGAGAGAGAGAGAGAGAGAGAGAGAGAGAGGGGGGGGGTTGCTATTTATATTTCTGGCCTAGGTAACAATAAGTGTTGCTAGGCCTCATCTGATGTTTCTAATCGAAAGTGACATTTTTAACCATAACCTTCTTCAGAACGTTTTGTCATTTGAGCGCGATTTGTGTTGTTTGCAGTAACTTGAAAAATTCATCTCGGGCAAGTAATGGAATTAACTCGTGAACATTTTCGTGCGATTATTTTTCATAACTTTCGACGTGGATTATCAAGACAAGAGTGTATCGATGAACTTAATTTTTTATACAACCATAAAGCATCATCCTATAGCACTGTAAAAAACTGGTATAACGAATTCAATCGTGGTCAACGTTCGCTCAAGGACGAATTCTGTGAAGGTCGTCCAAAATCAGTTGTTGTGCCAGAAAATATGGATGCTGTGCGTGAACTGATAAAGCAGGTTCGTCATGTGACATATCGTGAGATTGAGGCATCTTTGGACATTAGTATAACAAGCGTCAATAAGTATTGGATGAACATTTGGCCGTAAAAAAGATTTGTTCGTGTTGGATCTCGCATAATCTGACAAACGCTTAAAAGAAGGTTCGTATCGATTGGTGCAAGGAAATGTTGACAAAATACGTTCAAGGTACATCAAGGCATAACATCTACACAGGTGACGATTCATGGATCTATGCATATGAGCCCGAAACAAAACAGCAATCGACTGTATGGGTCTTCCAAGACGAGCCAAATTCGACAAAAGTTGTTCGCGAAAGAAGCACATCGAAGCAAATGGTTACCTGTTTCTTTGGCATTACCGGTCATGTGGCGACAGTGGCTTTAGAGAAACGCAAGTCAGTCAATTCTGAATGGTACACGACCATTTGTTTGCCAGAAGTCATCGGAGAAATTCGAAAAAAGCAGAAGAAGAGGAGAATCATTCTTTATCATGACAATGCGAGATCTCACACATCGGCTCAAACAAAGGCATTTTTGACCGGCCAAAACATCGAATTGATGTGTCATCCGCCGTACAGCCGTGATCTGGCACCCAATGGCTTCTTTTTATTCCCGCACATCAAAAATAAATTACGTGGTCAACGATTTTCGACACCCGAAGAAGCAGCTGATGCATTCAAAACGCATATTTTGGAGTTACCTCAATCGGAGTGGAAAAAGTGCTTCGAAAATTGGTTCGAACGCATGCAAAAGTGTATTGATCTTCATGGAGAATATTTTGAAAAGCAATAAAATCAATTTCGATCACAAATCTTTGTTTTTTTATTATTAGGCCAGAAATATAAATAGCAACCTCGTAAGCACAAATGTTCAATCATTATCAATGCTTCGTTGTAGATTTCTGCCGTTAAATCCATGTCTATATTTGAATTTTCCTTGCGTATTCGACGGAAAATATCTTCAGCCATGTGCGATTTATATTTCTCCTGTAACTCTGTTGGCGATGAAGGAAAGCAGGCGGTCAATATAATTGCAAACAATGCACGAATTTGATTTGGATGTGACGTGTGGTACGCGTCATTAATACATACATCCCAGTGTCGGTCGTTCTCCCATAAATTCAGAGCTTGACGCTGGGTAATTTCTGAGTCCCGTACCTAACGGGTATGAATAACGGTTGCTCGTCCCTGACCATTATGATCGGTCAGGCTACCTTGTTCGATCCTTTATACCTGGATGAGCCAGTTGTCAGGTTTTTCCCGATCGATCATCTATTGGAATTTGTCATTGCTCACCTTTACAAAGCCGACTTAGAATTCGAAATATAGCGTTATCTATTAGCGTGGGCACTGCAGGAAATGGCTCATTCTGACCCGTCCGGTAATTAACCTTCCGGCACAGAGTACCAGAGGCGACAGTAGACAAGGAAACTTGAACTACGAGAAAGATGCATAGGCATCCAAGTTAAAGGGCAGAGTCACGCCGAAAAGCCCCAAAAACACCCGAAAAGTCCCGAGAACGCCAGAGCCCCGTCACGCCCACGGTCACTTAAGGAGGATCGTCAGTGCTCTTCGGGGTGACGTAGAAGGGGAAAAAGAAGAAAGAAATCGACGTGTATTGCCAATTTCAAATAGTGAAATTTTAAGTTTTATAGAAACTGCAATAATAAATATAGGTGCTGAATTCTTTTTCCTTTTTGTTACTTTCAATCTAAAAAATAAGATAAATATTGGAAAACAATTTTATAACTTCAAACTTAATTTATTTTAAATATGTAAAATGTGTGCAAAACGTGGCAACAGCATTTCAACATTTGTAAGTTGGTAGTAAATCGGTAGGTAAAACAGAATTCTTATCGACGGACAACGCGTTGAAGCGGTTCATGACGTCTGTTTATAACCTCAATCTCGAGTCCATGCTGTCCAAATTGGCAGGAGCAAATATTGAATTTACAACCTTTTCAGAAGCTTACTTGAAAATTGGAAAAGAGGGATTAGAACAAGTTTTAAATCGAGTTAATGCACGGTCGGAAGTTCTTAATAAATTATATTCCTTTTTTAAAGATCGAGCATAATTTTCGGCACGTAGTTTAAATTTTCAATTATTAATAATTTCATATTTTTTAATGCATATCAGAATTCAATGAACTCAAAAACAAAAGTGGCTTCTCAATATTCGTAGGGTTTTTTACTTTCATATCGTTTTGAAACGATCGTGTTCATAGAAATGTTATTCTTCAAAACCGTTTGAAAGTATTTCACAGTGTATATCTAGTTGTACTTTTTAAAATTATCCTATTTGTACTTTCGTACTTTTAAATTTACCAGCACGCTTCGCGTCAATAGCTTATGACGTCACATAGTATGATGTTGCCACGTTTTTGCATATGGTGGACGATGCACATGAAATATTTGAAATTTTCGACAGTTTTTCCAAGAGTGATTTATGTACAAAAGTAATTTCATATCTATTAATACCAAGTATTGCAGTATTAAAAACAAATATATATATATTTTTTTAATTCAATATGGCGGCTATTCACAATTTCCGCTGGCGCTTTTTTTCAGGTGCTCCGCGACGAGACAAATGGTGTCCGCAATTTTTGACCTAGAACCAAAAACAATTTTTTTCCTTAATCTTCATAAGTATATCTATAAAAGTACGTAGAGGTTTTTAAAAATATTGATTTTTCGGAAAATGGTAAGCATTTGAATTTAAGAGGTGAATTTTCAGTGAAAATTTTCGTATGAAACGGCTCATAAAATGAAAAGTTTTTAATTAATGAAAAATTCCCTACGTACTTTTATGCGAAATGCAATTAGAAAGATAATTATAAAATTTGAAGACAGTCGGATAAAAATTGTTGAGATTATTTGTCTCGCCAATTCGAAAAAAGCTGTTTTGAGATAAACGCGTTTAAAGTTTTACATATAACTTTCTTGTAATTAAACCATAAAAATGCAAATAACAAAATTTTTACCATTACTCTGCGATACCAGCTCCATAAAGTTGACCTTCCAAGGCAAGATTTTCCTCCTCTTTCGCTTTTCTTGAAGACCATGCATCCAAACGCGCGTTTTTCATCGCAACCGATAGCGACCGCTCTGCGTAGTCGACGCGCAGTGTATCGACTTCTAAACAAAAGTTGTAGCTTTGGAGTCCTATAGTCATGCCCAAAATGTTCATCATGCTCATGACGCTGCTAAGTCCATCGTTGAACGTACAGACTGCAATATTGGAAGCTAAATATATCCAAAACCCAACTTGCCGCTTGAAGTCCTCTTGGGTGCCAAACTCCACACAATAGAATCGAAACTCGTTATTATTGAGCAATTACATTCATAACAGTTATAAAATTTATAAATCTATAACCGAATTCACCGTTAACTTCAACATCACGGAAACTTGTTGGTTTTCGCAGTTTTTTGGCCGACGCGCTCACACCTTCTTTATATTGATACGCTCTGAAATATTACTTTTATTTAAACTCCAAGTATTCCTTTTTGATCCTCCTGTGATCGATAAACTTTTTGATCGTTGCTCATTTTAGTTGTTTACAAACAAAATTCTGTAATTCGCACAATACCTACTAGATATGTATCACTCGAAAAGCCGAGAAACAACTGAACGGCGTCTTTTCAACGATTACACTGGCTTAGATTTTGCTGACTGATTAAATGTTGCTCTACAGGTATGCAACTAATGTTCTCTATATGTATATATTCTAAATTTACCATTATATTGTTACCCAGGTAGCACACTGACGTTAGAATAACGTTTCAGACGTCATTTTTTGGTCAGTATAGGGTTTTAGACGTCAATTGTCGTAATATTAACGTCACAGAGACGTCATATTTACGACGTACCTTGGACGTCAAAATTCAACGTCTTTTTGACGGAACTTTTCTGTCATTTTTAATGACGAACGAGACTTAGAAATATTTCGATCTGCTGCATATAGGTATAGGGACTTGAAAATTTATTTGTGAATAAATGGACAAAAATTGTAATTTTTTCAATTATTAAATCAATAAATTATTTCATTTCGAGTCTCCAGAGTATGTTGAGCAAGTTATAAACTATACTGTTTATTAAAAAGCACAGATTATTAAAGTAAATGAAAGACAATCAATTAATGTAGGATGAATAAATATTCATATAATTATTTATTTATTTATATTTATTTATTATTTATATCTTGCATAAACGCAAATTGATATTAATATCAATTTGCGTCTATGCAAGAATATTTATCAAAAGACACAATCATAAATTTAGAAAAATGTTGAGAAAAGAATAATACAATTATAAAATCTTATTTATTCAAGCTCTTTCTTATTGACAGGAAAAGCAATATACATTTATTCATCAAACTTCATATGAACACCAATAGTAATAATATTATTAACCACAAGAGCGTGCAGCAGATGAGGACTCGAGGACACCGACCGATCAACGAAGTTAAGCAGCGAAAAGTTCGGACACTCTAGTTGGATGGGTGACCGCTCACGATGAAAAGATATACGTCAGACCCCTAACCTTTTAGAACCGTTATTTTTTACATCATCACAACGTCCGGTAGAACGTCATTATGACGTAATTTTTCTGACGTCGTGTGGATGTGAAATTAAGCCGTCTTTGCGACGTTAAAATGACGTCATATTTTTCGTCATCTGACGTCAGAACTGACCTTCAAAAAACGTCATTTCGACGTTGATGTGCTACCTGGGTAGTCATCTCTAATAGCATAGCTTCGAACATCCGGGCACGTTGCGCTGCGCGCTATAGTACTCTACGACTGCGTCGCAGGTAGGCTCACGCTATGCACTCAAAATTGGTGAAAAAAAATTGTTTTCGCTATAAATCGAATATTATCTTATTTTTATGATGATAAAGCATCGTTTAAGCAAAAAGAAGAAAAATCGATTTTTCGAAAATTCTACCGTGGCCATACCCCTTAACCACTGTCGTGATAAATGGACACGTTTCGTTTACATGTGCGTGCGGTCATGGTGACCGTACGACAGCGGTTAAGGGTTAATGTCCAAGAAACAAAAACAGCTTCAGAAAATTTCATTACTGCGAATGTGTTGAGGCAAACCTCAATTAACCAGCCGGCATATTCAGTAAAAATCACTGTGAGTAATAATAACAATTTCAAGAATAACATTACTTATTGGTTACGTGTACTAATTGAAACATTTTGAATTCAGTTGAACGACGTCAGATTTATCAGCAATGCCTCGTGTGAATGCCCTGCTGGGAGTGAACAACGTTTCAAACATATTATGGCCGTTTCTTGGTATATCAATAATGAGCCAATTCAATCGCAAACGGACAAACCATGCGAATGGAAGAAACCGTCATCGTACGGGAAAAAATTATACGATAAAGGGGGGGGGGGGGGAATGCCCGATATGTATCCTCCGAAGATTAGTGGAAAAATTGATAGTGAACTGTCGGACGTTTTTTTATCTTAGACTGCAACATTGATTGCGAACTGAAAAATATTATTGTGCAGGGAAGAAAAACAGAGGGTGAAAGGTTCGTGTTATCATTTTTGATTGAACTGATTGAGAATATGGTTAAAAAGATTTGTGAGAATAGAACAAATGACATTTTGAGTCAAATTTTGCGCAATAAAAACCCAGACGGCAACAACAATAGTTTACTTAAAGTCAATTTAAGCAATCGCGAAGAAACGTTCTATAAAAAGTTCATTGATTTGGAAGTGTCGCAATTGAAAACAATTTTTTTGAACACGAGGTACAATCTTCTTCTAAAACCTGGCATAACGAGTGTCATGTTAGAATATCAGCCAGTAGTAAGGCTCATAAAGTAAACACTTTGAATAGAAAAGAACCCAAAAAGTTGACCGAAGAATTTCTCGAGCCCAAAAAATTATTTGGCAGAGCTATTTCGAATGTAACATATGGTCTTCAAAATGAAAGTAAAGCGAAAAGACTTTTTGAAGAAACGTACAATGTCGAAGTTTTAGACTATGGATTAGTTATTTGTCCTGAATATCCATGGTTATGTGCAAGTCCAGACGGACTTATTATTGAACAATTAAGAGATAATAGTTATGCTTCAAATTCTATTTTGGAGATCAAATGTCCTTCTTCAGCGAAAACTATGATATTCAATCCAGACACAAAAGAAACTCGTTTATCGTATCTTCAATGGAACGCCAACACCAATCAGTTTGAGATTAAAAACAGCCATCAGTACTATACACAGTGTCAAATATTGTTTTTGTCACAAAATTGCAAAAAATGACTTTCTTCATTTACTCACAAACACCCTTGAAAATTGATGTAACTAGGGATGACGAGTTTTTAAACTCTCTGATACCTAGATTAGAAAACTTTTATTTCACTGTTTTTTTACCACTTTTAGTAGAAAAGGGTAATAATAATGTTTAAAAAAATTATGGCCAACTATTTTTATCTTTCTCTTCAACGAATTTCGAATTACTCTTAGCTTAATATATACAAATAACCCCTTATTTTGGGGCTATTCTGTATGTTTCAGTTAACTATGTACCTATTTGTACAAATCTGTGGTACTAAGTTAAAACCCGATATGTCAAGAAAGTTGAGTTTTCAGGAGACGCTTCAAACCACCGACCAATTCAATGGACGTAGAGCGTAGTCGGAATATTATTTTGTTAACCTATAAGTTGTAGGTGATTTAGAGCCATATCGGGGTTTGCCATCATATTCTTCATTGCTGACTGTACATATTGACATTAAAAACAAAAAATCGCATTTTTTTTGTCATATCGGGTTTTGACTTAGTACCACAGAAATATTGCCAAGTGCAATAAAAAGTATGTCTTCTAAAACACGCGGTATTTTATTTCCCCAGTATACAAAAGTGTGTCAATTATATGCGATTAAAAATACTTTATACGTATTACTCAATTATCTTTAATAAGAGGGCTCATTAGATTAACTAATACACAAATAATACGAAGAATATTATTAATATAAGGAAAAAGAGTGGTAGGCAGTCGATTTTGCAATATGTGAAAATTAATTCGACATATTTCCCTTTCCACGTGAATACGGACAGCAGCAACATTATAACAGGCATTGACTTCATTTTCAGTTAATCTACCGTCATGTAAAAACGGAGGCATAATAATCAATGTATTTCCATCAATTGCAATACATGGAAACCCCTTATCTGCAAGTACACCCGGGCTCACGGATTCTGTCGCTGCTGACTTTTTTAAAATGTTATTTTTAAACGTACTAACCAATGAACAATTATTTCTCATGCCATCATTAACTATGGTGGCATCTACTCTCATTAATGAAAGCATGAGGATTGATTAATCATTGGTTAGTACGTTTAAAAATAACATTAAAAAAAAGTCACCAGCGACAGAATCCGTGAGCGCACGGGTGTACAATGTCATTTTTTTCCAATTTATCTAAAATGCCGCATTCAGTTATTTGTACATCGCTAGTTTTACCACCATAAACAGGGGATAAATATGAAATTACTCCAGATGGTGTTATGCAAATTAATACTCTTTTGCAGTATAAGTCCCTTTGTAATGAGAATACATGTTGATTTTTTTCTCTGAAATTTTTGCTGGCTGCTGTACTTTAAATTCAGAGAGAGTGCAGTCGATAATAACTCTACAATTAGGGTATTGTGGCTTAAAGCATTTTGGTAATGTATTAACTACCGCGTGTTTGCTAGGCCAATAAATGTAATTTTTGGTAGCATGAGACAAATTTCTTAAAATATCGAAAAAAAAGTCTAGAAACAGTAATGCGACGCAAAGAAAATAGCACTCCCAAAGCAGAAAACGTTAAGTCAGTTTTTAATTTCATTAGGAAAATTAAAAGTCTGTTAGCTTTCGAGACTTTGAATTCTTTACGCGTCTTTAGCATACCCATAAATTTATTAAATACATATTTTTTTATCCCCGTTAAATCTACAAAATCTGTTTCGCTTCGTAAAGAATCGAAGCCATGAAAGGACTCGCAATCTAAACATTTGTTTTCTTTATCATTAGCAGTGGAATTGATCAGTCTACATTTTACATTTCTCATTGAATCTGAACGCTGCTTTCTGAAAATGTTGCTCTGTGCGCAAGAATCAATTTTATCGCTGTTATATCTCACATAAAAACAGCAAATGAATGTTTTTTCTACAACTGGACCAGTAAACACGTCATCAGATTCCTTCTCTGTTTGGCATGCAACTTCTTTAAAATGCACATAATCCTAGGTTTTCCGATGAATCTTCAGCATTAACAGCAGTCAATTCTGTTTCTTGCTTAGAACTTTCCCTTTTCTATAAACGCTGAAATCTTGAATCGTTCAACACACTGGGAACTTGTTTCTGTGTTGGAAATAATGTTGGGTTATATGCAGGATGATTTGGGGGTTCCAATTTTTTGCCACAAACAAAACGTGAACTGCAAAGCCTTGTATTTCTAGTTGGAATCCACAGTGAGCCATCTTCACTAAAAAGAAAAATGGCGAACTACATATTAAATACATTTTGTTTACATATAAAAAATATGTATTCAATAGGTATATACCTATTATTATTTAATTTAATCTTATTTCTTGTGAATTATTATACAGGATAATTTAAATAAGTTTAATGTAATAAAAAATATAAATAACGTATGTACTGAACAGAGGGTATTAAAAGAATTAAAGCAATCCTAAATCACTTTTTGTACATACTTCATCCGTTTAACGCTGTTAATCCATTTTTGTCGACGATTTCTTGAAATTTCGTTGCTTGGGGAAACTTGTAGAAGCTTACATCTTTCGGCGTATTTCCGTATCAATTAAAATCGCCATGTTCAAGATTTATATATAAAAAGTAAAAGGCATCATTTGAAAGGAAAATTATTGTAAATCAAGTTACTAAAAAATTCGGCTAAAAAATTATTTAAAAAATTTAATAAAAAAGAACTTTCCGCGTTTGAGAGAGAGAGAGAGAGAGAGAGGGAGAGGGAGAGAGAGAGAGAGAGAGAGAGAGTGTTCATATTTTGTCCACTATATACTGGTGGTATCATATAAGTGTATAAACAGAGTACAATTCGGGGTGTCTGAATTTTTTATTTTGAATGAAAAAACGGGGCGTTCTTTTTTATTAAAATTTTTAAATAAATTTTTTAGCCGAATTTTTTAGTAACTTGATTTACAATAATTTTCCTTTCAAATGATGCCTTTTACTTTTTATATATAAATCTTGAACATGGCGATTTTAATTGATTTCAAATCTTTTTTGGGGAGTATTTTACGTATCAATTTTTGTTGGCACTGAATGAACATGCCGCCTTTTTTTACAGAGGATCTGTTTTTGTGGGGGGATTTCACTACTTTTTGGAATTTATTCATCAGGAGAATATGTACATGTAGGAGAATAGTTTTTTATTATTAAGTATTACTGCAGAACGAGTAGGTTAGAAGATTTTCATGAAGACTCACGATTTTCTGACATATCATCTCGTACAGGTGCAACCGAAGAGGATCTAACCCGTGTCCTGTCCGTAAAAAGATGACTCGATGGACATCGGAGAATGTCAGTCTTGTCAACGAGCGCCTTTTACCCATAGTACTTTCATTGCAGTATGCGTTTTTCGTTTCAACTATTCCTGCTTTAAGTAACTTTTACTTCTTTTAAAGTATTTATCTCTTGTACGAATTGTGGATCGTAGGGGGCAACGATCAATGATTGTGACTAATCATAGACAAATTATTCCTGCGATGATGTTCCAGTTGCAAAGCATACACTAGCAAGTCAGCTTACAGAGCATCCGATGTTTAGTATCAACTTACCTCTTTTGGAACACCCATCACCCGAGCATAATCACGATTATGTTAACGTTAATTGGTTATCTGGCACTAATACCTCCGCCCCCGCGAACTCTCGACCCGCGACTACTATACGTAGCGCGGGCGTAAGGACAATAAGAGCGGCGATAAGTGCGACGGCGACGACGACGGGTGCAACGAGGACACCACCATCCACGACCTCGGCCACGACGACCACCACCGTGGCAGCCTCCATCGCAACAACCAGGAGGATGGGAGGATCAGCGACCCGGATGACGCTGACCTTTGGGCCGACGCGACAGGTTCCAGCCACCCAACACCTTGTGCGGACTGCCGGGGCGACGGGAGTCACCGTCCCCGTACGACCCTCGCCATCTACATCTTCGAGCGGGGGTCCCACTAGAGCGTCGACCCAGAGGCCAAATATCCGAGGAGCCGATACCATGCGGAGCGCGCTCGGGGGAACGCGGACATCTAGTTCCCCCTGCCCCGGTCCATCAACATCTTCTGGACGGGGCCCAACTCCACCTCCTCGACGGAGTGGAAGCGGTGCAACGACCACCTCTGCGCCGCCTTCCACCCGTCCCTCGCAGACTACCACCACGCGAGGAGTGACGACCAGGCGAGGACGTGCGACCAGCGCCCCGCCTGTGTCCCCAAGAGTCACGAGGAGCAGGGCCAGGAGTCAGAGAGCCGCCACAGAGGATCGGTCGACCCGAACGGACGCAGCAGAAGTTTCGGCGATCACCTCCGGTCACCGCCGGGACAACTTTTGCGGCCATTGTTGCTACCACCCCTACGCCCGTCGTCGCCCCCGTCGCCAGCGAGGGAGCACCGACACCAGCCACAACGACAGCATCAACCCTCCAGCAGCAGCGCGAAGAAATTCGCCAACGACTACTACTGCTGCAGGGCGGGCAGCCCTTCGTCGCCCTCGGAGGTCTTTTGGACCCCCCGACGACCCCGCCCAGCGAGACTACCATTCCCACCTCCAGTCCGGTAGCCACAATCACCGCCACTACCATTACCACCTCGGTATGTGGCGGGCCGATCTGTTCGACGGCCATCCATCCCGGGAGGGTAATTCCCCCCCGAACACCACCAAGGATGGAGGAAGTGATCGTGGAGGAAGAGGAGGAAGAGATACCGGACGAGGCGCCTGCAGTAACATCCGATGCAGGTGCCGGGAGCGAGGAGGAGGAGGTGAGAGAGATCCCCGCCAGACGCCTCAGCGACGGAGCTGTCACCCTCTCCGTCGCGGGACGACCAAGGGTCTTAAGATCTGGTCGCCCCAGGCGATCCGTAATACTATCTAGCGGATCGTCGTCGTCGTCATCGAGCGACGACGAGGTGTTCTTGCGGAACACCTCCTTTCCTCTGATGCCTGCTCCCCCGGAGGTGGAAGTACTGCCTCATACGCCCGAACTGGAGGCAGTAAGAAGGAGATACTCGGCGACCCGTGAGTATCTCGCAGGGGTCGTCGAGTACCACGCGGGTAGTCGGGAGGTCCCGGACGACGAGGAAGAGGAGATCCGGAGGAGAGTCCGGGCGGAGGCGGCTGCGAGGCCACCGCCCCCACCACCAGCGGCCCGATCAACACCGGAGGGTCGCATCGAGGACTCCCCCCGGACAGCTGCAGCAGCAACACCACCAGCAGCAGCAGCGGAGGCAGCAACAACAGCAGCTGCCACGAGGACGACGCCAAGGACTGCGACAACGGTGACGCAGACGACGCCAACCATCGCGGCGTCGACATGGGCCCCAGCAGGTCTGGAGCGCCGACCTAACGCGCCACCGCGTGACACTCGAGGTAGGACTGAAGCAGGGGGGCATCGCGGATTTAATTTATCGCGCCGCGACCGGACCGCACCGTTTCAGCGTCCGGTAAGTCCCTCGCAGCATGATCATGGTGGTGGTTTCGTCGATGGTCCCCGGGCGCCCGGGCGGGCTCACCCTTTAGTTCCCCCACCCCCTCGACAGGGTGCCTCGGCCACCCGAAGGCGGCCAGATCCGGCCCGTATTGGTGCGGGAGGACTGGGCGTGCCGCGCGGCGCCGGGGGTGTCGGGCCTGGTAGGGTCAACGCCCAGCCAACGCTGCCAGATGGTTCTGCGCCTCAGCCTCCTTTTAGCGAGACTGAGTGCGTCGAGCTTATCGAAGCGGCTGAGGCTGTCTCGTCAATAGGCGAGTTGGAAGCGTTGGCGAGGCGACTTGCCACGCGTTTTCAGGCTGCGACTCCTGCTGGACCCGGCGCCTCTGGTGCGCGAAATGCTCCCCGGCGCGGGGGCGGTCGGCCGCGCCGGAGGCGAGCAGCCGAGGACACGAACCCGGAGCGAGTAGCTGATCGCTCGGATCAGCCTGATCCCCCGCTTCCTCCCCCCATGGATCGCGTGAGTCGTGCGACTCACATCCAGCGCTTGTACAGACAAGACCCCCGGCGTGCATTTCGCGAGGTGATGCAGAGCCCTACCGTTCAGTGTTCTGTGCCACGCGATAGGGTTCTTCATCACTTCGAGGAAGTGTATCGCCGGCGTGAGGACCCGGAAGGTCTTGTCGGGGGCTGGCCGACTGAGCCCCCGTTGCAGGACGATAACGACGCGCTGGTGTCACCCTTCAGTCAGCTGGAGGTACTCCGTCGGCTCAAGAACGCGGCCAATACCGCGCCTGGACCCGACGGTCTTACCTATCGCGACTTGCGGAGGGTTGACCCCGGTGCGTGTGTCCTGACTGCGGTATACAACGCCTGCCGCAGGCTAGAGGCGATCCCTGAGGGTTGGAAGACTTCCAACACCGTCTTGGTGTACAAGAAAGGGGATCAGGATGATCTGAGTAATTGGCGTCCACTCGCGATGGGTTCGGTTCTCGCCAAGCTGTTCGCCGCCGTCGTGGCCGATCGTCTCACCGTATGGGCGACGCGCAACGGCCGCATCAGTCCTTCACAGAAGGGCTTCCTGAAGTACGAGGGGTGCTACGAGCATTCCTTCGTGCTTCAGGAGGCCATTCAGGACACACGTTGGACTGGAAAGGAGGTGGTGGTGGCGTGGTTGGACCTCCGAAATGCTTTCGGTTCGGTCCCCCCACGTCTCCATTGCAGCCGCGCTGGAGGGAGCCCAGGTGCCTGCATCTCTCCGCCGTTTGGTGGCGAGCATGTACCGAGGGGCCACTACGAGGGTGAGAACTGCGGATGGTTATACCTCGGAGGTGAACATCCAGTCGGGTGTAAAACAAGGTTGCCCGTTGAGCCCCATAGTGTTAAACCTCGCTCTCGGGCCCGTACTTCGTGCCCTTGCATCCTCGGATGCGGGGTACGATTTGCGCGGGACGAGATTGAACACTCTGGCGTACGCGGACGACCTTGTGCTGGTTGCCAGCGACCCCGCCGGGATGCGACTCCTCCTGTCCGCAGCGGAGAGGGCAGCACAGCGGATTGGCCTGCACTTTAACCCGGCCAAATGTGCCACTCTGCATATGAACTGCAGAAGAGGGCGCCGGGTGCTGCCGACTGTGTTCCCTCTCCAAGGAGAGCCCGTTCGCGCGCTATCGGACCACGACGAGTACCCCCACTTGGGTACGCCCACCGGTGCCAACGTGAGCCAGACCCCAATAAAGGTGCTCGTTGACATCGTTGAGTGCCTCAAGGCGATCGATGCCTCGTTGCTTGCCCCTTGGCAGAAGTTCGATGCGGTAGCCAAGTTTGTGCTGCCGCGTATGGACTTCGGTCTAAGGGGAATGAGGATGGAGAAGGGGCCATTCAGTGAAGTCAACCGCCAACTGAAAAGGCTGGCCAAAGGCTGGTTCCATCTCCCTCAGCGCGCGAGCGCGGAAGTAGTCTTCCTACCTCCATCTATGGGGGGAGGAGGGCTACTTCCGCTAGCGGATCTGGCGGATGCGCTCACCATCGCACACGCCTTCAGAATGCTGACGGCGGAGGATGAGGTGGTGAGAGCAATCGCGAGTAGCGGGTTGAGGGCGGCGGTCAGGAAGCGGCTCGGCCGAGAGCCGTGCATGAACGACGTGGCGGAATACCTTTCCGGTTCGCTGGAGGGGGATTTCGCCAGGCACGGGGGGGGACGTTAAGTCCCTCTGGACCTCGGCACGTGACGCCGCCCGGAGGCAGTCAACGAAGCTCGGCGTGCGTTGGACGTGGTCTGACGAATGTGAGGAGCTGGCGATCGTGTTGCGAGCGACTCGTGACCGATCGACCAGCGTACCACCAGCCGCACGCTCGCAGATAGTGCACCGGATGAGGGTTGCACTGGTCGAGTACTACCGCGGAACCTTGCTGGCGAAGCGGGACCAGGGTAAGGTCCACGAGGTGTCGGGACGGGCGAAGTGGTCTAACCATTTCCTCCGGACTGGCGGCTTTACGCGTTTTGCCGACTGGCGTTTCATTCATCGAGCGCGTCTCAATGTCTTGCCTCTGAACGGAGCTAGGCCTTGGGAGGCGAACGATAAACGATGCCGGCGGTGCGGGAGCGCCCTCGAGACACTACCCCATGTGCTCGGACATTGCACCCCTCACTCCAACGCAATTCAGCGTCGGCATGATGCGATTGTCGATCGGAGCGTAAAAGCACAGCAACTGCCTGGTGTCGTGACCACGAACCGCCCTGTGGCAGGGGTGGTTGGGGAGTTGGCACAACTTCGGCCGGATATAGTTATCCGGGACGACCGAACACGTACCATTACCATCTTGGACGTGACGGTGCCCTTTGAGAACCGTCTGCAGTCTTGAGATGAGGCCAGAGCGCGGAAATACGCCAAGTACGCGCCTCTGGCGGACCAGCTGCAGGCGCAAGGATACCGAGTTGTGGTCGACGCCTTTATCGTGGGTGCCCTCGGGTCGTGGTACTGGGGCAATGAGAAAGTGTTGAGATGGCTACGAATATCTTCGTGGTACGCGTCGATGATGCGCCGACTCATTGTCTCGGACACGATCCGATGGTCCCGCGATATTTACGTGGAACATCTCACTGGCGCTAGGCAGTATGCACCGCTAGATATTGAAATCGAAAATAATAATGAGTAATAGTGGCCCTCCTGCCTTGGTCCTGGGAAGGATTGGCATTGCACTTATAATTACATGGGTAACAGTGCTCCCCTCGTCACAGTCATTCCATTCGCTCGCCTATTGTAAATATGATCACCCATTTCGTTCACCTTACCCATTGTCATCTATCGTTGCACTGAGTACCCTATTGCTATCTTGAACTTAAATAACTTAATTGGTCACACCCTTAATGTAATATCTATCTAGTTATTTATCTATATACCTATCTATTCTAAACTATGGAGATGCCACCTTCCCACCCTCATAAAAAAAAAAAAAAAATTGGCATTGATTATATCTACATTAGATTATATTTGAATTATTACTTTTACTTCTATTTAAGTGTTAGGAACTGTGGTACTATTATTATGAACTAAACTAAATTAATCTAAATAACTTACTTATGTAACAGTACCTACCTGATTATGTGTTACCCACCGCACCCTGTTTTGTCTTGTGTTGTCCCCGTGCTGTCCTGTCTGTCCTTGTTGTGTGGTGGAGCTGGTGCCCCTGGGCCGGCCGGCCTCGGTCCGTTGAAAGATGGATCGAGGGATGGCGGGTCAAGGGGCGCCGCTGGATTTCTGTTGTTGCCGTCCTGTTTTTATCCCACAGATATGGCGTCGCATCCCCCGTCTACAGTAAAAAGCGGCGGGGGATTAGCAGTATGCTGTTGTAAGGGCCTGTCGAAACTAATAAATATGTCTCCTATAACGACGGGTCCCAATAGTGGGGGGTGGACAGTAGCCGCCCCCCTTATATTTGTAATAATGTTATCACTGCTATTATGTGTAATCTTGGATCTATATCGGCGCCAGGCGCCATTACCCCCGGAGGAGCATTGCTCCTCCGGGGGAACACATTTTTATTGTTAATTGTAATGATTTTCAATAAATGGCGTTTTATCAACTTACCTCTTTTGGAACACCCATCACCCGAGCATAATCACGATTATGTTAACGTTAATTGCAGAATAGACCGCGACCTCGGGCACATTATCGCAGTAGTACCTAGTTCGGCACACCGAATTGCCTTTTAGTTTTAATAGACGAACTTGTCTAAAACGAGTCTCTATTATCGATCACTGCCTCCTACCACGAAGAGTTCATAAAAGGTTATTACCTTGAAAGAGAAGTAAAAGTTATTTAACGCTGGAATAGTTGAATGAAATGAGAAGCGCGTATTGCAATTAATGTACCGTGGGTAATAGGCGCTCGGTGACAAGCCTGACATTCTCCGATGTCCATCGAGTCATCTTTTTACAGACAAGACACGAGCTAGATCCTCTTCGGTTGCACCTGTACGAGATTCCATGTTAGAATAGCGCGAGTCTTCATGAAAATCTTCTAACCTACTCGTTCTGTAGTAATACTTAATATCTCTGGAAGTGTTGAAGCAACAGTTATTGGCAAAAATCGGACACCGATTTTTAAACACTTGAGGAATCTCATCGAAGAAACCCGAATGATTATTTCTTATCACTTCTACGCATTATTTATCATTATTTATAAATTAACGATTTCGAGGTTAGATGCTTCGATCTCCCGAATTGACAGCTACTGGGAGATCAGACGTTTGACACTTCTCGCTCGGCTCGTAAAACCGCAGCGCACTCTCCCGAAACCAATTCTAATCCGGCCAAATGTCAGGGAAATTCAAAAGTTGGAGTTTGCCATCGGACATACTGTTTACTCTTCCAATGACCACGACGAATTATTTCATAGCATGTAAAGATACCACTTATCACAGTATATACAGGGTCAGTCGCACTATTGGGACCGTGCAACATCCGTACAGTGACACCTGGTGGCAGTAGTCGGCAAAAATGGGCACTTTTATACAGTACTAAATACGATAAGAATATAGAAATCCTCGGCAAAACCAATTAGTGAACAACAATATGAATGTTTTTCATCAGGTGTATTTTATAGCAATTATTTATATATATAGAATTGCAATAAACAGTAAATATAGCATTTAGGGCCGGTTTATTCACCTTCAGACACGTTGACTGCCATATAATGTACTTTAACCCGGCAGCGGTGGTGGCTGGCAGTGAACGTGTTAAAACCCAGCAGATACCTTGGATACAATTTTACCGTGTTATGCAATAACGGATTAAGCGTTATGGCATAGCATGTCGCTTAATCCACTTTTGCATAACGCGGTCCAACAATTGCTTCAACAGAAATTATTTTTCAAGTAAATTTACCAGAAGGTGAATAAAGCGGCCCTTAAATGTATAATTTATCGTTTCTCACTTTCAAAATTGAAGTTATGAAAATGTTAAAACCAAGCAGGGGCTGTGAATGCGCTCGCAATCCCGTACCTTTCTCGGAAGGCTAATTGCCGGACGGCTCCTAATGAATTACGCATCATCGAAATCACTTTGCTAAATACCGCTAGCCGTCGGCTACTTAATCCTCTTGTAATGAGAAGTAGCGACGAATTTCGACCGATTGTCTATAGGAAAAGTGATTTGAAGGTGAATAATTTGAAGAAAGGCGATTGTGAAGCCTGCGTAGAAAATTCTTTTTATTTGCTGCAGAGTATCCAGTATATTCAACTCAATATGAACTTCCAAAACATCTGAAAAAATTTTATGACGATGAAATAGTTATTTCAAAAGAGGACATAATAAAACTATCTTGTGACACACTTGATCAATCGAAATGTGAAGACTGGTTTTTAGCAAGGCAGAAACGGATATCGGCAAGCCAAAATGCTCATTCCATTAAGCGTAGGAAAACTAAAACGGTAGAGAAATTGTTACCAGAAATGCTTTCTGACAAAAGGGTTACTACAACATCAACTCAATATGGAATTTCGAATCAGCTTAATGCTAGAGATTTATCCCAAAATATGTATGAAGTTGAAGTAAAGCAAGTTGGATTAATGCCGAGTCCGTTCCAACCATGGCTGTGCGCAAGTCTTGACGGTGTTGTTGTTAAAGATGGCATGATTTTAAAAATTGTTGAATTTAAGTGTCCTATGAGCTGCGAAGAAAAGCAAATAGTAGATGGAGATGTATGCAATGTTAGCTATCTAGAATTTAGAGATAGATCTCTTTGTTTGAAAGAAAGTCACATATATTATACACAGTGCCAAATAGAATTATATATTAGTGGACTAAGTGTCTGCGATTTATTTCTCTGGTCGCCATTAGGAAGCTACTGCGTACCTGTTCATCGTGATGAAACATTTATAAAAAGAGTTGTCCTACAATGCGAAAGTTTTTATTTCACACACTATTTACCAGAAGTTTATAAGATATTAGAAAGAAAAAAGGGATCAAAGTAGTAATTTCATTGCTAATCCGAAACGTCAGCTAAATCTATTACAACAACAGTTTTTCAAATCTATCTGAAGGAACAAAAATATCAGCTTGACACGCTTGATCACGTTTAACACACGAATCAAATATCAACTCATCCATCGCTACTCGTATTTCACTCTTATTTTCATTCGCTGAATTTTCTTCTCTTTTTGAAGTGGAATCCATTGTAACCTCGCTATTTACATCACTTTCGGAGTTGATATTACTTGCAGTCACCACTGACAATCATTTCGGTAGCCTACGCTGTAGAAAACGCTGGTGTCTGAAATTATTTGTCAATTGTTACATTTAACTGTATTAGTTTGGGTTTAATAATAAGAATGGAATAATTACCTTTTTACAGCTGCAGTTCCATTCAAGGTTTGACCAAGATTAGTTGAAGAAAATTTCGCAGGTATATAATTAGAACTCAGTTCTTCTTCTCCCTTTTTATCTCCGATAAAATGAGAACTTCTCAGATTGTATCTGTTGGTTTGGGATTCCAACTGCATTCATATCTACTAAAAAATAAAGAATTAACTGTTACTCTTTATTTTAATAAAACTTAATAATCATTTTAAATGGTTTATCGTGTATATATTTTTCGAATGAACAATTGAGGTTATGATACTTACTTCTGCTTTCTGACGATGGCAATCCACTTTTCTCTTTGAATCAACTTATGCTGAGCTCTTGGGAAATCATAGAATTTATACTTGCTATTTCTTGATGTATTTTGACAACTAACAACACAGCATTTGCGTACTCCCATGTTTAAACAATTAGACACTTCATATTATATGGAGAGACGTGCCGACTAACTTCTAGACTTCACCACTAGTTACGCACGATCGTTCGCCGTATCCCCTCCAACCAGTTGCACGGTCCCAATACACACCAGCAAATAGGTTGCATATCGCTCGGCGCTTAGGAGATACCGACGATACCTATAATTTAATGGTAATTTCATTAGCCCGGACTCAAACCAAAGAGACGTATCAATTTGAAAAACATCGGCTAACTTTTAATGTAGGTGATGGGTGCTCCGAAAATGTGACAGCTGTTTGTGTTTTTATTATTAATAAATAGAAACCGTGCTACTTTTCTGTAGTCATTCATCGAACATAGACAGCAGAAAAGGAGTCGAAATGCAATCAGATAAGTTAATTTCTGAATTACTTCATTTAACCTCATTTTGATAACCTATAAAGAATACATATCTTTGTGGTCACTTCTTTTTTTCTTTCAGCA
The DNA here is from genome assembly GCA_963678675.1 of Xiphydria camelus. NCBI lineage: Eukaryota > Metazoa > Arthropoda > Insecta > Hymenoptera > Xiphydriidae > Xiphydria > Xiphydria camelus. Next base: position 18,540,090 of record OY783192.1, on the reverse strand, counting down.
TTGCATATGAGGACGGGACGAACTCTTTGAGGACTAAGCGGAATTAATCTTTCTACATATTGGAGAGTCCAAGTCGTGAGAGAAGAACAAAAACATCGGAGTAACTACAATATCGAGGTAACTATAATACTTTATTTCTATTTTTTTCTCATCGGTGCTTGCCCTCTGCCTTCCTACTACAAGTTTCGATTTATATACTAAATTTTATTTTATTTTTAGTTCATCACCTCCACTCCATCGCCTTCGACTTCTTCTACCCAGTGAGGATTTCTTACAGACCAATAGTGGGCGTTGTGATTATTCACTAATCCTTCGTTGTAGAATTTCGATTCATTTGTGAACAAAATCTTCTGACGAACGAGGGATCGTCCACTTGCCGTTACAAAAACTAGTCGGAATAGTTCATTCGTCGAACTGGATCTAGCTAATTGTACGCTGAAACATGCCCAAGTCGTATTCAGCCTTGAGAAGATTTATTTTCAATATTGGACCAAAGGTACGGCAATCCAGCAGTCTCATAACCGACAGAAATTACGAAAGTGAGATTTATGTTAAATTATCTTAACAAATATTTAATTAAGAAACTACATCCCATAAAACACGTCTACAAGTAATTTTTCTGATATTCTTGCGATATTTCGCAATATTTTTGAACACTACCCTATGTTAGAAATATATCTTTCTCGATAAATTCACAAAGTTGCAAAACGTTATAGAAACATTTTGGAATCATTACATTGAAAGATACAGCTCGATAAGACAGCTCGATAAGATTGTACTTGTCAGAGCTGAATTATATATGTGATTTCTATAATTATTTTAGAAAGACCTGAAAGAATACGAGAGTAGTGGAACATCGATGCTCTCTTAGAGAGAATAAGACTATAAGAAATAGAAAAGAATGTTCATCCTTTTAAAATGAAGTACATATATGCACCGGAGAAAGCAGATCTAGCTCGACGAATGCACTATTCCGACTGGTTTTCGGAACGGCAAGTGGACGATCCCTCGTTGGTCAGAAGATTTTGTTCACAGATGAATCAAAATTCTACAATGAAGGATTAGTGAATAATCACAACGCCCACTATTGGTCCGTAAGAAATCCTCACTGGGTAGAAGAAGTCGAAGGCGATAGAGTGGAGACGATGAACTAAAAATAAAATAAAATTTAGTATATAAATCGAAACTTGTAGTAGGAAGGCAGAGGGCAAGCACCGATGAGAAAAAAATAGAAATAAAGTATTATAGTTACCTCGATATTGTAGTTACTCCGATGTTTTTGTTCTTCTCCCACGACTTGGATTCTCCAATATGTAGAAAGATTAATTCCGCTTAGTCCTCAAAGAGTTCTTCCCGTCCTCATATGCAATGCTGAAAGAAAAAAAGAAGTGACCACAAAGATATGTATTCTTTATAGGTTATCAAAATGAGGTTAAATGAAGTAATTCAGAAATTAACTTATCTGATTGCATTTCGACTCCTTTTCTGCTGTCTATGTTCGATGAATGACTACAGAAAAATAGCACGGCTCCTATTTATTAATAATAAAAACACAAACAGCTGTCACATTTTTCGGAGCACCCATCACCTACACTAAAAGTTAGCCGATATTTTTCAAATTGATACGTCTCTTTGGTTTGAGTTCGGGCTATCGGGGTTTGAGTCCGGGCTATCGGGGTTTGAGTCCGGGCTAACGAAATTACCATTAAATTACAGGAATCGATGCTGTGCTAGAAAGAATAAGGAATAACCCTCGAACCCTAATCGGTATCAGTGATTCCTCATTGACTGTCGTTACAACGGAGGCGAAGAACAAATGAAATAGAAGTGAGGTACATGTACACTTCAGGTTTGACAGGACGGTGTATAAATTGGAACTTGTAATAGTACGAAAGAGGAAATATATCGATAGAGAAAAAATAATGATAAAGTAATTACTTGATTGTTGTGATCCAATTCCATTGCATCTCCTATTTTTCTCCCACGGCTTTGATTGTGACAGAGAAGAAAAGCCATCAATTCGTCTCGTGCTCGCATGACGCTGAAACAAAAAATAGAATTATCACAAAGATAATTGTCCTTCCATCGAAAGTGAGGTTAAAGCTGTCAGATGGCAATTAAACTTATCTGATGATAATTCTTCTGAGATACTGCCGTCTCCTTTCCTGCTCTTTATGCACAGGCAACCAGAGAAACACAGTACTGCATCCGTTCACTATCTCGATTATCGAAGAAAATACAAACGATTTTTAAACTATACGGAGCGTCTGTCTCATTCACCACTATTGAGATTCACAACTCCGATTACACTGAATTTTTACATTTTATTAACAAGCTCGTCCGAGGATCGAAATAAACGCGAGGTTAATCGTTTCGCGAATGGAAATATTTTATTAACTTTGAAAATACCCAACATTTAAGGAATATATTCTCTCACACACTCTCACATACATTTGATGTCGTATGCGTGTGGCCGCATCTGTGTACACATTTCCGATCATGGCCGACTATCCCCGAAGGTAGTCGGAATTTTTGTGAGATTTTGACATATATATATCGCCCGAGAAATCGGATTCTCGACTTTTAGGCGCAAGGGGCGTGTCTTCGCGTTGCTAAGGAAGAATCTCTGTTAATATGTAACTTATAACATTTATTCTGGTCTCTATCAATAGAGAATAGTCAATTTATATGGCGTAACTAAGCATAGTTTTGGTTATAACCGTATATTTATTGAGAAAATTCGATGTAAAAATTGAGGGGTGCAGGGGGCGGACATTTGTGGTTTAAAGAGACACGGGTGCGCTCGCGACATCAGCGCTGTCGTGTCTGAGCGCGAAACTACTTGAACGAACATGCCGCGAGACACTGCCGTGTCTCTTGATCTGTAAGTCCTTCTCAGTCATCTTTTGAAAATCTAACAGATCGGATGAGGCTAATTGGTTAAATTGAGCTTTTCTTCGACTCCACCGTTGATTTTCAACTTCTTCTGCCAAATGATTATCTACATTCTGGCGGGAATTCATTTGTGCAACAATCTAATCACACATATCTATATCCGAATTCAAGCGTTTGCCAAACATGTTTTGCAGGAAACAAGCAATTCGGCAGAGTAAACCAACTTTCGGCAACAATTTGTTGTCTAATTTGTTGTGAAGAAGGCGATATTTCTGACCAATTATACCATGAATTGCCTCTACGACCCATCGAACTTTAGTTACTCGTCGAGACTCATTCGATTCCATGGTTGTTAATTGATTTCGTTTTTCCTTCAATGCAGGCATTAGAACTTCATATCCTTTTGTTTTTAAATGCTCCACCACATCACGAAAACCGCGGTCTACAATACAAATATCTCCTTTTGTCATAAGCTTTTGGAAACCATTCGGATCTTGCAGAACAATCTTCATAATTTCTGCATCATTTTGTTTAGCGTGAAAAGGCCCAGGAACATCAACAACGTATCCATCAGTAGTACATATTGTAAATGATTTGCACAATGGAACCCCCTTTTGAACAGAAAATGATTTATGTTGATATTCGTTATTTTTACTTTTCTCGTGTCGAATATATGTACCGTCAAAAATTAATAACAATTTATCATTGACATTATACAATTTTCGAGCCATATTAGACGTGTGATGGGTAATAAGATCGGCACGAGATATTGATCCGAATCCAAAACGTAATGGTAACACGTCCTTTTCAAAAGAATTAAGGACCTCGTTGAAAATAGTCAGATACTTGCTGTGGCCTATCGATACCCAAAACTGCAGAAATCATATTGTTAGAATTGCCACTACGCAATTTAAAGAGAAAAACGACAAGTGCTTGTGTCACATTGCGACACTCGGAGTTTCTCATCGATGTTAACATGTCACGTAGTTGCATGATGTTTTCACAAGTTAAACCTGTGAATGGTTTCAGTTGTTCTTCGGGTAGTGAAAAATCACCTACTTTATCTGTGATTATTGCATTACTTTTAATAGACATTTGTTCGAGTAGTTTTTTGAGTTCAGATACTTCAATAGAGCTAGTGTTTGAGTGGATCCTTAATCGCTGTAATTCGTCGTCAAAAAACTTTTTCTTTATTAAATGGTGTTCGCAACACCTATTTCCATTTGGAATAAATATATTTTTTTTCGTGTAAGTTTGTAGGCGAGCATCAAATGGTACATTAATGAGTCGAGCTGAACTATTGCATATGAAACAGTAGTTGTGTGTTGATACAACTCTTTGAATAGGCATGTCAACAAATTTCTTTTCTGAAGTACTTGTGTTATATGTATTCGGTTGAAATGTAGGATCTTCAGTAGAAGATTGTGAGTTGGGCTCGCTGGAGTTATTTGACGACCACGAACACTGTGACTCTAAACTATACGAATTTTCATTTGAAGACTTATTTTCAGATTTTTCTTCAACATTATTTTTTTCTCGATAAATTATCATTCGACATTTGGAGCACAAAACATCACCAATATTAATTTGTTTGTTTGCTCTTTTCGAATAATTTTCAGCTTCCACAACTGTTAGTACAGTTTTACTCTTCCACTAGTTTTCCGAAGCACTACACTACAGTTTGTACATTTTGATTTCTTATTATCTGCACCAATGTTTTCCATATTTTTGCTTTTCTTACACCTAAATAAGAAAAGTTAAGAATAAAATACTGATACATCAGTCACACACTTAGGTTTAAACTGCTGTTTAATTTGTTGATATGAATATTGTACTTACATTAATTGTCAAACATTAGTTTTTTTATTCTTAAAGTATTTAGTGGATCAAAATTTGACAAAAATTTCCACTGCGAAACATTTAAATCATTTATTGAAACTGTAATTAATAGTGACAGATTATATTCTCATATTTTATGAAAAATAATATGATTTTTTTCCACTAGGTGTCCCAATATGTACTACATTGTCGTTGGCGCCAACATTTAAAAATGAAAATGTACGTTTCTGAGCAATTATTTTTGAACGTATACATTAATGTTGCTAAAATACAATTACAACCAATATTAGAAGTAATTTTGGTATGATGCACCCATTTTTAAAATTCCGAAATAGCATATTTTATATTCAAATGAAGAAAATAGTTCAGAAAAAATGGGGACGTTGGTCACTCACTGGAAAAGGGTCAAAACAAAGGTCTAAAAGTTTTAATAATTTTTTTCTCCAATTTATTTATTGTTTTTTTTCTTTTATTACCGGTTTTGACTAATATTTAGGCTTGGTAATTTTTCTGAATTTTTTGATCTCATTCGATTTTTGAATGCATAAGTTTAAACATTTCATTTTTGAATATAACTGCTGCACATCGTTAGATGAAAATCTGAAATTTTGCACCGAAACTTTTTTTTGGATTACTAACCTGAAAAAAAAATAATTTTTTTGAAAATAGGCAAGGGCACTTTTACCCTGCTTATACGGCGAGGCTCTTTGTTATCTTCTCCAGGAAAGAATTCAATCCAGATGGCTACTGTATTCATTTGAAATCTGTGTGTATCTCTGCTTCTTCTGAAGCTAAATATTTGGGCGTTATTTTTGATCACAAAATGTTTTTTAAAAGTCGCTTTAAGTTCATTATTTCTAAATGTAATCATTTCCTCAATATCATTAGGCTTCTTAGATCTACCTGGTGGGGAGCCGATCCAAGTGCCTTGATCCTACTACATCAACAACTTATTAAATCTTCCATTGAATGTGGGAGCCATATTTTTTGGGGGGAAATTCTTCAATTCTTGAAGCATTGGTAAAATCGAGTTCAAAGCCGTTCGGTTGGCCCTTGATCTTAGAATTTCCACCCCTACTAACGTAATTTTGGCAGAAGGTAAAGTTCCTCTTCTCAGGTTGAGATCCTCTCTTCTTGCTAAAAAATACATTTTAAAACTCTTCTGCTTTAACTTCCATTTTTTGTTGATAAGTTATATTCTTTACACGTTATCTTTATTCTTCGTAACACCTATCGTCTGAGAACCCATTCTATTCTTAACCGTGCCTTTTTCCTAATATTACATTATTGGAAATTTATTCACAAAATTGACACTCCCTTACTTTACAATTTTCCCTACGAATCTCTTCTTAATCCTCCATCAACTATAGTTTCCTCGGGCAGAACTTTACAACACTCTCCTTCTCAAACATTTTTGGACATTTTCCAAGACCAATCCTGCGAGATCCCCTTCATCTACACTGATGGCTCTAAGCAGGATGATGGTATATACATCGGCTTGTCTGTATTTTCTCTCGATCTCCAAATAGCTTTCAAATTTAAGATCTGCTCCCATGCTTCCATCTTCACCGCAGGAGCCTTAGCTATTAAACTTGCTTTATGAGAGGTACGGGGATTCGAAAAAGCTTTCACTTTCCCTGACTTACTTAGTTCTATTCGAGCTACCTCTTCACATGATAGTAAGGGTATTTATTCTTTTATCATTTTTGAAGTTAGAAATTTACTTTATTTCACTTCCTTAAGGAACATTGTTATCTCCATTTTTTGGATTCCGAGTTATACGGGTATTCCGGGGAACGAAGGTGCGGATGAGCTTGCTAGAAAGCCTGTTCATTCTGGTTTATTTCTTAGCCAAAATCTTCCTTATTCGGACTTTTACTCCGCAGTCTCTTTCGCCTTGAATTCTTCACTGTCTCGTCTTTTCGAATCCTCTTCAAAGTATAAAGGCACCTCCTACTTTGATTTTTGTTATAATTCTTCGAGCAAACCTTGGTTTGTATCTTCTTATCTCAACCGCGCTTCCATCGTTACCTTCTGTAGGATGCGTAGTAACCATTACCCCTTACCGGTGAGTCTCTTTAGGAAGAATTTTACAGACTCGGTGCTCGGTGCTGTACGTGTGATTACCCCTGAATAGATCTTAATCATGCCCTTTGGAATTGCTTGCGCTTCAGTGCTTATAGGCTTGCGCTTCTTAATTCACTCATGCATCTTAACCATTTTCCGCCGTATATTATTACTTCCTTTTTATCTTCTTCGCCTAAAATCATCCAAGCTTTTCTTCGCTTTTTTTCTCAGAGAGTGGTCTTATTTAACTAAAAACTCTGTTCGTGGCTTTCTATCTTTATTAAATAATACATTACTTAATAAGAAGAAGAAGAAGAAGAAAAAGAAGAAGAAGACGAAGACGAAGAAGAAGAAGAAGAAGAAGAAGAAGAGGAAGAAAAAGAAGAGGAACGGATCGTCTTCACAGATGAGAAAGTCTTCACGGTCGAGCAGGTCAACAACCGCCAAAATGATAGGTACTGGTTCGCGGAACCTTCGGGTACTTCGGCTATCGTCGAACACTGATAAAATCCGTAGTCTGTTATGGTCTGGGGTGGAATTTGCGCCAATGGTAAGAAACCCCTACTTTTCGTAAAACAAGGGATCAAAATCAATAAATATATGTATCAACGTGACATCCGAAAGGCTGTGGTACTTCCATGGGCTGAGCAAAACTTCGGCGACCAAAAAAGGACGTTTCATCAGGACTCGGCACCGGCCTATAGTGCGGGGTGTAAACAACCTAAGAGTGGTGCAGACCTATTTTCCGGGTTTCATCAGATCTGTACAATGGCCGCCGTACTCTCCCGATCTCAACCCTATGGACTACAGCATGTGGTCGAACTTAGAGGCCAGAGCCTGTGCCAAAGGCCATAAAAGTTTCGCTGCAAAAATCCCTGTGTCGAGGTCTCTTGTTGAAATCCTTCTTTTTAAACGTTTCAAATACTCTGCGCAGTCATCGTGTAAGAGTTTCCCCAGCCGTACTGCCTTCTGGAATCGCATCATAGACGGTAATTTCACCCCATATTGCTAGCAACTGATGGATCTGATGTCGTGAATTATCTATTTGTCACAAAAACAGATTCTCTGTAAAAAAAAGGCGGCATGTTCATTCAATGCCAAACAAATTGATACGTAAAATGCTCTCCAAAAAAGATTTGAAATCAATTAAGATCGCCATGTTCAAGATGTACCTATATATAAAAAATAAAAGGCATCATTTCAATGGAAAATTATTGTAAATCAAGTTACTAAAAAATTCGACTAGTTTTATAAAAAAATTTACATAAAAAAGAACTTGCCACATTTAAGTTTTCATATTTTTTCCACTATATACTGGTGGTATCATATAACTGTATGAGAATGTATTTAAAATCATAAGTGCATAAACATCGAATATAATTTTCTGTTTGAATTGTTTATTTTGAAGGAAAAAAATGCGGCGTTTTCTTATGAAAATTTGTTTACAACTTTTTTAGTCTAATTTTTTAGTAACTTGATTTACAATAATTTTCCTTTCAAGTGATGCCTTTTATTTTTTATATATAAATCTTGAACATGGCGATCTCTTAATTGATTTCAAACCCTTTTTGGAGAGTATTTTACGTATTAATTTTGTTAGCACTGAATGAACATGCCGCCTTTTTTTTATAGAGAATCTGTTTTTGTGACAAGAGTTCACTACTTTTTGGAATTTATTCATGAGGAAAATATGTACATGTGTGTAGGAGAACAGCTTTTTATTACCACAAAATTAGTCTCACATTTTATACCGATACGATCCAATTAATTATAACCACGTTACTTTTAATTTATTCTCGTGATATTTTCAGAGGGATTTATAGACTAGAGAGCCGTAATATTTTTTCACTTTGCCTTATTGTTAGTATTTTGGAGAAATAAAACATATACCGCTTTCGAATTTACAGGCCATCGGATTTTTCTTATATTTTGGTCGTTTACAGAAATCCATGTAGACGTTTTACCTTCAACTCTAAGTATACTCGTCCAATGACCGTGACGAATTATTTCATCACATGTATAGATACCACTTGTGACAGTATATATATGTTGTTACATATATTAACTCGCGACGTTGGAATAGATTTAAGAAATCCTTTTGCACGCACCGTTGAAATTTCGCCCTTTAAAATATAATATAATAATAATAAAAGCGGTTAGGACGCTAATCATCCCTGAACGCCACCGAAAACTTAATAGTTTTATTGTAGCCCCGCTGTGATTAGGGGTGTACCTTAGATTTGCATCTTGGCCTTTTTGGCCAGTCCACATATCCATTCCACCCCTAGCTCTCTAGCCCTTTCCAGGCTAGGAAAAGCCTCGCCTATCAGACGGTGTCTATAAGCCCCTAGTGCTGGACATTCCAGCAGCAGGTGCTGGGCATCTTCCCTCTCCACTTTGCAGTATCGACATCTATCCGTTTCCGATAGACCTAGTCTCCTGCCCTTACTCATAAATAAATTTAATTTAATTATTACCACATCATTTACAGCTTCGATGCTGACCTTGCGACTCATTTCAGTCCGAGTAGAACATTCATTGCAAATATCATCATAAACATGCCAATGCGAATAAAATTCATCTATTAACGGTTGCAGAAGAATTGCACGCTCATTTGAAAGTAATGGTTCTGACAAAGTATACAGGGTGACATTTGGAAAACTTGCCACCCCAATATCTCAGAAAGTTACAGAGATTTTCTAAAAAAAATACGATTTCGACAGTGGAGAGGGGGAACCAAAATAACATAATCGAAGACGCATCCCCTCCAACCCCCTTAGGGGTAGCCCACAACTTTGTAATCTTAAATAGCAACCCCCCATGTGTGATACAACGTTTGAAAGCTCTTTAAAAATGCTTTACAACAACACTAAATTTTGGTACCTTTCGATGAGTAGTTTTCACGCAACTCGAGAAAGAAACTGCTAAGTTTTGTCAATTTATTTATTAAAGGTCAATTAAGTTACAATAAATTTTCGAAATGATTTCCATCACCTGATCTTACTCCCTACGATTTCTTCTTATGGGGACATCTGAAATCTGTTGTTTTTCAAACTCAACCAGCAAGCATTAACCAACTGAAATAGAGAATTACGCAAGAATGTTGCAAAATTTCAATAACATTTGGAAAAGTTCGAAAAATCAATGAAAATAATTTCGAAAATTTATTGCAACGTAATTGACATAACACGTTCGTCGCCGCGTCACACGAACTTGGGTGACGGGTGTGCTTCTGTGGGGGCCCCGTCACCCAAGTACGGGTGACGCTCTTCTTGTTCAAGTTAAACATGATTTTCAGTTGGATTTTTAAAGGGATTTAATGGAATAAGCACTGAAATATAAATTTAGGATATACAACATAGAAATATTTTACAAATATACGCATACTTATAGTATACTTTTTATTAATTTATATTTATGATAAAATGGGTCCTTTATAATGTCGAAAAGTTAACGGATTGACCTGAATTCAGGTACCCGGGGGTTTTCGGGGTCGCTGATTACGAATCCGAGGCTAGAATTGCAAAATTCCTAGATGGCGCCACAATACCCCAGAGTTTTCGGGGTCGCTAATTACGAATCCGAGGCCAGAATTGCAAAATTTCTAGATGGCGCCACAATACGGCGCATGCGCGGATCAAATGTCGACGTAAAATTGAGTAATTGCCCTGAATTCGGGTACCCCAGGGTTTTTAGGGTCGCTGATTACAAATCCGAGTCCAGAATTGCCAAATTAATAGATCGCGCCATCTAAAAATTTTGCAATTTTAGTCTCGAATTCGTAATCAGCGACCGCATGTGAAACGTACCAAAATTTGGTGTTGTTGTAAAGCATTTTTAAAGAGCTTTCCAATGTTGTATCACACATGGGGAGTTGCTATTTAAGATTACAAAGTTTAAGGGGGGCTACCCCTAAGGGGGTTGGAGGAGGTGCGTCTCCGATTATGTCATTTTGGTTTCCCCTCTCCACTGCCGAAACCGTATTAACTTTCTGAGATATTGAGGTAGCAAGTTTTCAATATGTCACCCTGTATGTATTAGATGTATTATTGAAACCTCACTTTGATTGCGTATGAAGGACAAATATCTTTGTGGTCATTCTATTTTTTGTTTTTAGCGTCAGCAAGCATGGGACGAATCGATGGATCAACCAATAAATTTTATTTTTTTTCACTATCAACAATCAAAGTCGTGACAGAAAAATAACGGATACAATGGAATTATATTACAATAATGGAGTGACAAATTTATTATTATTGTTTCTTTATCGATATAATTGCTCTTTCGTATTGGGGACGCTAGAAATGAATGCGGTACCTGGCGGCAAAGCGTGTACTAAAAAACATAGCCGATATTGGCGTTTTTGATTGGTTCGTAATTGAAAAGCGTTAACTTGCTCCAACATTTTTAAAAAAATGAACATTTTTAGAACGAGATATAGATATTTATTTTCACAAACAATGAAACGAATTCATTCGGATCAACTGTATACTACTGGTCGCCGGAATGTTTAAGACAAAACTTTAAGGATTTTCCCTTGGCTACCCAGTGGTCGTATTGGATTTGACCTTGACCGTGACCTTTAAGGTAATATCAAATGCCTTCCTAAACCGTTCATCCGATTGCGATGAAAATTTGGGGAACAGTTGGACGCATATCCGCGAAGGTTTGAGTTAGTAAATCTTATACAGGGTGTTCAAAAAGTACCGGTACGGATGATTACTATGCCTTCCTAAACCGTTCATCCGATTGCGATGAAACTTTTGGGAATGGTTGGACGCATGCCCGCGAAGGTTCCTGAGTTAGTAAATCTTATAAAAGGTGTTCAAAAAGTACCGGTACGGATGATTATTATGCCTTCCTAAACCGTTCATCCGATTGCGATGAAAAGTGGGGGAATGGTTGGACGCATGCCCGAGAAGATTTCTGAGTTAGTAAATCTTATACAGGGCGTTCAAAAAGTACCGGTACGGATGATTATTATGCCTTCCTAAACCGTTCATCCGATTGCGATGAAAATTTGGGGAACAGTTGGACGCATATCCGCGAAGGTTTGAGTTAGTAAATGTTATACAGAGTGTACAAAAAGTACCGGTACGGACGATTATTATGCCTTCCTAAACCGTTCATCCGATTGGGATGAAACTTTGGGGAATGGTTGGACGCATGCCCGCGAAGGTTTCTGAGTTAGTAAATCTTATAAAAGGTGTTCAAAAAGTACCGGTACTGATGATTATTATGCCTTCCTAAACCGTTCATCCGATTGCGATGAAAAGTTGGGAAATGGTTGGACGCATGCCCGCGAAGGTTTCTGAGTTAGTAAATATTATACAGGGTGTTCAAAAAGTCGAACTATACTTGACCTAAATTTGACCTCCGCTGACAATAAAGGTAACATGAAAAAAAATGGTCAAGGACACATTTGAACGTGAAAAAAAATTAATTTGACCTTGATATAACCTTGAAGGTCATGGTCAAGGTCAAATCCAATATGACCATTGCGTAGCCCGGGAAAAATACTAAAAGTTTTGTATTAAAAATGTATTTAAACAATGGTGGACGGACAAAATCAATCCACAATTTACCCGTGCGAAGCCGGGACGGGCTTTTAGTAAGTTATAAATCTAATATAATAATAATAAATATTTTATTATAGAAAAATTGAACTTCTTTATGTCGAACTACGACGTCATATTCCCCAATTAAACTCGGACCGCAGATAATTGTAAGATGTTTACACATCCTCCGTGAGTCCAACGGCACTCACACCTTTTTTTTTTAAGGAGGGGGAATAGGGAGGTTCGGTAATTTTTTTGTATGAAAATCGATAGAGCTTTGGTCACAAAAACGTTAACCAAAGTTGTAGCGCAAAATATTAAGAGTTAATCCTGCTGTAAATATTTAACCCTTAAATGCATGATTTTTTGTTTAAAAATAAAAAAATGAAAAACTAAGATTTTACAAAACTAATACAGGGAGAAATAAAAATAAAAATTATATTTCACTTTGAACCGTTTTTTTTTTTTTCGAAAAAAGGGTATGTAGCCAAATGGCAACATCATGCATTAAGTACATAGTATGACATTACATTACGTGTGAAATTTTTTGACACAATTATTACGTTTATTGAAACATAATTCTACATCGCACTTCTCACACTTGGTATAGGTAAGTCCTTTGCAGTTAGGCAGCTTGCATTTCATTTTCTTATCCCGTTGCTCGCCGGTTGTCTGCAGACTGGGAAATGTCAATAATACAGTGACATGAGCTCCATGTACCAACAAATGCTTATAGCCTATTATAAAGCAGTACGTAGCCCAACGGATACTCTATGCAGCAAGTCGATATTTGCTCTAGTGTGAGTTTGAAAGGTATAGTAGGCAGTGTGTTGCCGAAAAGCAACAATATACATTTAAGGGTTAAAAATCACGAATTGACACGAGGCTAGAAAACGGGACCTCGACACGAGGCTACGTTGCGTGACGTCAGTTGCCAGACACCCCCGCCACAACGTCCAAACTATGCTCGCAACGAGTGGATTTACCGTAGAAAATGCAACAGCCAGCAGTACGTGTTAAGTAGTAGTGGCTTCAGCGCGGGTTTTAACGTCCACACGTCGAAAAATCACATACACTTCGTTGTTGCTGTCTCGGAACTAACTATTTCTTATTTAGTAGACGCTGCAAAGCCCGTTTAGAAGGGACAGAGTGACCAGAAATCACTCTGTATCAAGCTACACACCACAATGCTCATCTGGGCCGCTAGGTCCGCCGGGTTTTTTCCGGTTGTAAAGTATTGGAAACTTTTTAGCAAGGGTAGAGTTATAAATCTGTACCCTCTCTCTCTCTCTCTCTCTCTCTCTCTCTCTTACCTTTCCTTTGCGATAATAAATCATATTCTTAACCCTTTCACTCACGAATTTTTATTTTTACAGCCATACAATTGATAATGTATATTCCAGCTCTTCGATGCTTTAAATTTTAATTTTTTTTAATAAAAAAATTTTTTGGCATAAATTTAATTTTTTTAGTTTATTTATAAATTTAATTTTTAATTCGTATGGCGATATATGCCTTATACGTTCGTTACAATGTCCACGAATGTACTTCTTGTGAACAGACGGTCAAAAAATTCTAATTTATGACCTTATATATACATTAATCCTCGTGTTCACATTTGTGGTCACCATGAGCGAAAGGGTTAAACTTAGGATTATAAATATCTAACATCGAGCAGTTTTTGCTTATTTCAATACTCTCATTCAAGAAGTAATCGGTTAAATTAATGTAGAAGTTTTCTTATCTATTATAATTTGCTTTTGAGGAACATAACAATAGTCCAACATTTGTTGCTACGGATTGAGGAAAAACCCCAAAAGAAGACCTTAAACAGACCAAGTAATCATTATTATTCAATCTTAAATCTATGCTGATACATACATAGTTTGTAGATACAAATTACTCTTATATACTAATAAGGTTACATAAAAATGGATAGTATCGTGATTAAATTTATAAAAAATTAATATTCAACAATAATCTTCATCATATGATACGTTAGGCAAATCTTTAATACGTGCACTTCGTCGAAGTTTCTTTACTTCGGAATCTTTTAAGGAATTTACGTAAATCTTATTGTTTTTATCAACTTCATCTGCCTCAACAATAAGCCTTTCCTCAAATAGAAGCTTATAGACCTTTTCCCTTCTGACCATCGCTGATTCATCCCCGAAACATCTGCCGATCTAAGAGAGCCAGATAGTTAAATCACGTTCGCGCTATATGCCTGCACTGCTCCCTAGGAGAAGGCGGAGCTTGTGTCTGGCAAGTGACGTCAAACCAATAAGAAAACGTTCTCGTCCCTAACGTTATCGCCGGAGTTACAATGTGCAATTTGAAGTAGTAAATTTTATTTTTTTTGAAAAATTCTTTCACGTACATGGTTACTTAGGGGCCTATTTCACGGATCCGACATGTCGGATTGTCGTATACGACAAGTCACTCCGATTGGCTGTGACAGAAAGTAGTGGTGGGGGAAATCTGTCGGACCGACGGTATTTTTCGTCGTACAAAAGTTGAGCAGTGTCGAACTTCAAGCGACGGTTTCGTACGACAAAAAATAGAGTCGTGCATGGCCGGGTGATGGCGCGACAGTATGTTACGTTCAACGCCACCGATGGCTATGTGAGAAATATTGACACATCCTGAACAGCGAAGCCGAGAAGCTCCCTTCGACTTGTCTTGTCTTAGCTCGTATTGTTCAATGCGTGCGTTTTTTGATTTTTTTGTCACACGTATCTGTGAATTCATTTTACGTATTATAATGAGGAGCCGGACTGCCAAACTTCACCACTTGGCGGCACCACCATTTCCAGACTGTCGCAGCGACAAACAGAAGTGTCGTCAATCGACCATATTTCATGCATCCGACAAAATACCTGCGACGAACCCCCACCCGATTTTTGCACAACCAATCGGAGTGTCTTGTCGTATACGACAATCCGACATGTCGGATCCGTGAAATAGGCCCCTTACACATGCATAATAGTTTCCATAGAGAAATAATATAAAATATTTTTTCTCCGAACCTCCCTATTCTTTTTACGAACACCCGGACCGAGCAATGTCCGGGTAGTGTGGGACTCGAGACACCCCGCTACAGTATGGTCCTGTAGTGCAATGCGGTGGGCCCCCTACCCACTAAACTTAACCTCCAAGCGAAACACCCCTAAAGAGGGTACCAGGGAAGCAGACACGTAAGACCAGTCAACATCCGGAAGCCCCCTCAGGGCTGGGCGTAAAAATCGTCCTCAACAACAGACGCTCTCCTCCAACTCCTAGAGCACAGGTGGCGAAAGAGAAACAGAAAGGTGGAAAGCCAAAAGGTGAAAAATAAAGAAGAAAGAAAAAGGGGGACACCTGAGATCAACATAAACACATCCACGCAGAAGAGAAGCATCTCAAGTGAGAGATGCAGTGACCACAGCAACAACCCTGTCCGAGAGAGAGAACAAGGTGGCGTCAGAAAAAACCAGCCCGTGTGCCCGCACCGTCCCAGTTGGGAGGGGATAGAGGTGTGAGCCACAAGGGCTCGAGAAAAGTGCACACACACGGACAGGGCCATGGTTTGCAGGCGCCTGAGCACCGCGGAATTCCGCGTTACTCCAAAACCCCGGAGGGGAACAAGACCAAACAAAGCACGCCAGCCATGGCAATCCGTTTAAGGCCTGCCACGGCCGGCCGCCTCTCTCTCCCTTTCCGCAACTTCCTTCTGCGTGAGAACAGTGGATGCAAAAGCAACCACCGCCTTCCAAATAGCCCGACTGGCGACCATGAGTGGGAGAAGGGTCCCCCGCTCAAGATCCCGCCCGGCAGCGGCATAGAGAGCATCACGCTCATTCCGCCAAGCAGAACATACCACCAAAGTGTGGTGGACGTCGTCATACTCATCATGGCAATGTTGACACTCAAGGGAGGGTTCCTTGCCTATGCGGCGGAGAAAATCCCCAAGTACCGACGAAGCCTGGCCGAAGGTAAATTTCAAGGTCCCTGCAACTAGCCAGTTCTGCGCGGGACATCCTGTATACATCTGGCTTGAGACCAGTGTGGCGTCTCCGTCACTGTGCGTGCTTCAACTATCGCTTTTCTTTCCGAGAAGTAATCAGTTTTCTTCAGTAATAAATTGTTCAGTGATGTTTCGACGAGTGTGCTGTTGACGCAATTGCAGTCCCGTATCTTTCTCAGAAACTTTCATTACAATAATTCTGCACGTCGTTTCCTTCCGCTATTACCATCGTGATCTAAATGCCTTTCCAATTTAACATTAAGCTCGTCATTAGGTATAATAGCAAGGCGATACGGCGCCACAAACAAAGGTTACCAATGTACATATAATCCCACAACCTTCTCGGAAGGCTAATTACGGGATGGATTGGAATAAGTCACCTCCCGCAGTGGCCACTCATAAATACCGCTCTATGCATTAAGTCAAATTTGTAAAGGAGAGAAATGATGAATTCAATAGGTGACCGTTCTGGTAAACCTGATACCTGGCTTATTAGGTATAGAGGATCGCTTCAACATTCCGCGTAGACTGAACCCTCGTTATGACTAAGGATGATCAACGGTACCCTTCCTCGCTAACCGGGACGCGGAAACTAGCCAATCGGGGCACACGGCATCAACCCCCACTAGTTACACCATCATTCTCATTCAACCAATCAGAATTCTTAATTTCCGCTGCGTGGTACACTTCAAACACCCCAACGTTCGAGCGGCAGGAGTGGCTGTTACAAAAATACTGCAAATACTATGAATATTGTTACTCCTCATTTAACTGTACAACAAACTAACACATTATCTGTGAATACATCGGCAATCGGCGATATATGTGCTGCGGAATGTTTCATGGAAAATCAGCAGAAAGTTTTTATGGTTGTCATATATACCCCTAACAAAAACAGATTCTTTGTAAAAAAAAGGCGGCATGTTCATTCGGTGCCAACAAAAATTGATACGTAAAATACTCTCCAAAAAAGATTTGAAATCAATTAAGATCGCCATGTCCAAGATTTATGTATTAAAAGTAAAAGGCATCATTTGAAAGGAAAATTATTGTAAATCAAGTTACTAAAAAATTCGACTAAAAAAATTTATAAAAAAATTTTAATAAAAAAGAACTTGCCGCGTTTAAGTTTTCATATTTTGTCCACTATGCCGAATAATTGGTAGTGCTTGGACGGTGCTAGAGTGATTCATAGATTGCACTGCCGAAGTCAAATTCAGAGAAATTCAGAAGGCCCCCGCCTGATCGGTTTCCCGTGCGACATTCGGTATACTGGTGGTATCATATAAGTGTATGAATTTATTTAAAATCATAAGTGCATAAACATCGAGTATAATTCTGTCTGAATTTTGTATTTTGAAGGAAAAAACGCGGCAAGTTCTTTTTTATTACAATTTTTTTATACATTTTTTTTAGTCGAATTTTTTAGTAACTTGATTTACAATAATTTTCCTTTCAAATGATGCCTTTTACTTTTAATACATAAATCTTGAACATGGCGATCTTAATTGATTTCAAATCTTTTTTGGAGAGTATTTTACGTATCAATTTTTGTTGGCACTGAATGAACATGCCGCCTTTTTTTTTACAGAGAATCTGTTTTTGTGGTGGGATTCCACTACTTTTTGGAATTTATTCATGAGAAAGATACGTACATGTAGAAGAATAGCTTTTTATTACCACAAAATTAAAGTCTCAAATTTTATACCGATACGAGCCAATTAATTATAACCACGTTACTTTTGATTTATTCTCATGATATTTTGAAAGGGATTTATAGACTAGAGAGCCCTTATATTTTTCACTTTGACTTAGTATTTTGGAGAAATAAAACATATACCGCTTTCGAATTTACAGACCATCGGATTTCTCTTATATTTTGGTCGTCTACAGAAATCCATGAAGACATTTTACCTTGAACTCTTCTCTCTCTCTCTCTCTCTCTCTCTCTCTCTCTCTCTCTCTCTCTCTCTCTCTCTCTCTCTCTCTCTCTCTCTCTCTCTCTCTCTCTCTCTCTCTCTCTCTCTCTCTCTCTCTCTCTCTCTCTCTCTCTCTCTCTCTCTCTCTCTCTCTCTCTCTCTCTCTCTCTCTCTCTCTCTCTCTCTCTCTCTCTCTCTCTCTCTCTCTCTCTCTCTCTCTCTCTCTCTCTCTCTCTCTCTCTCTCTCTCTCTCTCTCTCTCTCTCTCTCTCTCTCTCTCTCTCTCTCTCTCTCTCTCTCTCTCTCTCTCTCTCTCTCTCTCTCTCTCTCTCTCTCTCTCTCTCTCTCTCTCTCTCTCTCTCTCTCTCTCTCTCTCTCTCTCTCTCTCTCTCTCTCTCTCTCTCTCTCTCTCTCTCTCTCTCTCTCTCTCTCTCTCTCTCTCTCTCTCCCCGGCCGCGTGAGTACAGCGTGGTGTGTCTCTGTGTCTCCATACTTCTCTAACTTCTCTGCATTATTTCGCACACAGTCGCTTTCTGCTACCTACCTCCACACGCTATTTCTCGCGGGCTTCTCTCTCTAGTGTGATTTTCTTTCCTGTGGAAGCCCATAGCTAAGCGCCTAGCAGGATTATCACTGGCGTCTCCGGCTTGGAGGTTAGACTATCTGCCATCTCTCTGAGTGACCGCGCATGCTCGCTTCTCCGCTAACTTTCTCCTCGACCTTCTCCCTTATCCACTAGTGGAATTACCCAATACCGCCACCTGGGTTACTCGCTTGGAACTAGTACTTTCTCCTCGACTTTCTCCCTATCTCTCACTCGTCTCGACTTCAAAGTTACCACTCCCTATAAACGCTCTTACATTGTCATTTAAACTATGGCGGACCGAACACGTAGACCTCTCCGTCTCAATTCCCCCACTAACCCTGGGTCCTCACAATCTTCATCCGATTCAAGTCGTTATCGTACTAAGCCCAGCTATGAGTCTGAGGAGGCCTCGAAATCGGATAAAGCCAATGCGGTCAAGAAAGATACTCGCGAAACTCGGACTTCTGCTACTCATAATGCCATGATGGAGCGATTCGACGTACTCAGCGAAGGTCAACACCGGATATTTAAGGTCCTACAGGATCTCCCCGCTATGCGTACAGTCTTAGAGTCGGTTGTAACCGACGTATCTGCTTTGAAGATAACCACTGACCAACTGGAAACCACGACAAATAAGCTAACGCAAGAAGGTGCTGACTTTAGACAAGCCCTGGGAAGCTTTGAAGCGCGTTTGAACGCCATGGCGACTACAATGGCTTTAACCCCTAGACCCTCTACTGTTAGCCCCACTCCTGAGCAACTCACTGCTGCTGCCAACTCCAACACGCTGTCATCCCAGCGCACTCTAGCCAGTCAGTCAACCAATCAGGAGCTGGTGGTCTCAGGCATCCCTGCTAGCGCAGTCTCACAAGAGACGGCCCCCCAACTTTTTCATGCCATTCTGGGTGTACTTAAGCTTCAAACCACTGAGGGCGACATCACGAGCACCAGACTACTCTGCAAGCCTCAAATGCTCCAGGCAACCAACACGCCAGACCAAGTGGAAGCTACTGTGCCGTCACGAAATCCATTTGCAGTTGTCTGCAAAGATAATCTTCTAGTGAAAAGAATTATCACTTCTAAACGGAAATTTGGAGCACTCAAACTTTCCCAACTTAACGAATATATGACTAGTCAAGGTGTCACCCTTAACTCATCTATGCGCTCCGTGAATTCTACAGTAAACCTCAACGAGATGATGCCTGGACACACTTATCGCTTACTTGCTGAAGCTAAGACCACTCTTAAGGCGGCTGGGTTTAAATATATATGGTGCACTTCTGGAGCAATACTAGCCAAAAAATCTGACGGAGGACTCATACACACGATCTCATCAAAATACGATTTGCCTAAATTAATCAGCCTCTACTCCTCTCAGCCCATCTGACTTACTAAGCTTGTCCTCGCATCACAGCATCATCCTAATGACAAAAACCAAGACAGTTTTCGAGCCTGTTGCCTTAACGTCAACTCTCTCCGTTCGCATCTCGATATACTGAAGTACCATCTCGACAACAACCCCCAGTACCAGCTGATTGCTGTCACGGAAACCTGGCTTGCTGGAAAAATCCCGTCCTCTACCGTAGCCATCTCTGGGTTCAATTTCATACGCAATGATAGAAATGTTAACGGAGGTGGAGTCGGACTTTACATCCATGAGTCACTGTCGGTCAAGGTTATCTCCATGTCTGACGCGACGTGGACAGGCAAACCCGGTACTCCTGAGTATCTATGCTGTGAAGTCAGCGGGTCTCATATGGAATCTGTGTTTGCAGCAGTTGTCTACCGTCCGTCCCATGCACCATTCACCTCCCCACGAGACCTTGGACTCATTATCGCCGATGCTATGGAGGATTACAGCCACAAAATAATCCTCGGGGATTTCAACTCTGATCAGCTGTCCAATAACTTCGATGCACAATATATCAGGTCACTGCTGCGAGACAACTCCCTCACTCTGGTCAATCATGGTTTTACGCACGTCACGGAAACCTCCTCAACTTGGCTAGATCTTTGTCTTGTTGACGAATCCGATAAGGTCTTGTCATACGGAAAATCTGATGTGCCATTGGGAGCAGGTCATCATCTAATTCACGTTGCGATTGAGACTCATCGACTTCTTCCTGAGACTAAGTTCATCTCTACTCGTAAACTAAACCACATTCAGGAGGCTGAAGAAGAACTTAATTCCATCGACTGGACATTGGTGGTGGATCGGGCGCCCTCTACAGATGCTGCACTTGATAACTTCTACCAACGATTTTTGCCTGTAATCGATCGCGTCGCGCCCATCACTAAAACTAGGGTTAACTCTACCTCTCATGCTCAATGGGTGATACCTGAGCTGAAAAATGCCGAAAAAGTCACTCGAACTGTCTACAGGCGCTGGAGAAGAAACAGAAGGAAAAAGGATTTGGTTGAATACAGGCTAAAACGCAAGCAACGGCTCACTGAACTAGCTGATGCCAGGATAAACTACTACAAATCACGCCTCCAGGGTCTCTCCATGACTGATACATGGCAAGAACTACGTAAACTCGGGCTCATTAAGTCAGCGAGCACTCCTCCCCTTGCAGTCCCGGCCGAAACATTGAATCTTTCCTTTGCCAAAATATCGACAATCACAACTGAACCTAATTCAGAAACCGCTATACGTGACCTGCCAACCGTACCTCTAAAGAATCCGCCGCTGGAATTAACTTCCGTCTGAGAACTCGAGATTGAAAAAGCTATAGACTGCTCTAATTCCAATGCTCAGGGCGCAGACGGGGTAAACCTCAAACTAATACGCAGTCTACGCCATATCCTCACCGTCGTTTGTCTGGCGATATTTAATAAATCAATTCGCGACTGTTGCTTCCCCTCCGCCTGGAAAAAAGCGGTTATAATGCCTATCAATAAAATCCCTGTGCCGTCCACCGTGAACGACTACCGTCCTATCTCTCTACTACCCACACTTAGCAAGATATTTGAAAAGGTTATCTACAACCAAGTAGTCACCTACTTGAACCAAAACACACTCCTCGATCCATACCAATGTGGTTTTCGGTCAGGGCACAGCACTCAGTCAGCTCTTGTAAAACTTATAAACGATATCAGGCACAATATGGAACGCCGTCAGATCACTGTTTTAGTGCTGTTCGACTTTTCAAAGGCCTTCGATACTGTATCGCACAGCATACTGGCCCTCAAACTCCAACGAGTGGGCTTTGCCCAGCGGACTATTGAGTGGTTCATGTCTTATCTCCAGGGCAGATCTCAAGCCATCAAAATATCCGATAGCGCTCTCACTAGTTGGCAGCATACTAATGCTGGAGTCCCTCAAGGTTCAGTGCTGGGGCCGCTCTTATTCTCGTTATTTATCAACGATATAGGGAGCAGCATCATAAACGCTAAACGCCTGCTATACGCCGATGATCTGCAAATCTATCTGAATTGTCCTCCTCACGAACTAAACTCATGTATAGCCAAACTCAACGAAGATATACTCCGTATTGACCGCTGGGCTCACAACAACCTTCTCAAACTCAATCTTGGCAAGACTAAAGCGATCATCCTTGGCAATGAGCGTTACATCAACTCCATCAATTCCGGCAGTCTTCCACCACTTGGATCCAATGGTATTAATATCCCGCTCGTCAACTCGGTGAGGAATCTAGGATTGATTATCGACTCCAAACTCAACTTTAAAGAGCATGTCCGCTTTGTCTCTGCAAAAATCAATCGATCCTACTATCAACTGCATCGACTCCGATCTTACACCAACTTCAGCCTTCGGAAAATATTGGTCATCGCTTTAATCTTACCTCACTTAGACTACTGTACGGTTGCTCTAAATGGTGCTGGAACTGTTCTCAATCTCAAGCTCCAACGACTAGTTAATAAAGGGATTCGCTATATTTTTGGATTACCGCGTGATACCCACATTAGTCAATACCGCCGTGAACTTGGTTGGCTTACTATCGAGTCTCGAAGGAAATTGTTCCTCGCCACGCTTACTTATAATACTATCTCTACAAATCGGCCACTGTTCCTTTCTGAACTACTATCATACAGCTCACATCGATCCTCAAGTCGGACTGGACATCATCGCTCCCTCACCATACCCATGCATAGGACTGAGGCCTTTAAGTCGTCCTTCGCGGTATCTGCTCCATACTTATGGAACTCCTTACCACCGGACATTATTGAAGTCTCCACACCCGGCGCTTTTAAAGCAAGAACCAAACAGTGGCTATTCAACTCGGAAAACTCTACTTGACTACTTGACTAAATTCACTGCCCGCGGCAAACATAATCTCGCTAGCATTAATTTATATACGCGCTTAAGCTTACTCCTATTTACATTTAATTTCAATCTACACTATTATTTTAACCTGCTTTACCTCACATGCTCTTGCTTAAATTGAATCGTATCTTATGCCCAACTATTATTAGCATTTTTTTCTTTTTAGTATTTAGTATTTATAGGACTTACTCATGCTTGTACACTGAGCTCTGCCAAGAGCACATATTATTTGTTCTACTTTGAATAATAAACAACATCATCATCATCATCATCATCATCTCTCTCTCTCTCTCTCTCTCTCTCTCTCTCTCTCTCTCTCTCTCTCTCTCTCTCTCTCTCTCTCTCTCTCTAAGTCTACTCTTCCAATGGCCATGACGAATTGTTTCATCACATATAAAGATACCACTTATGACAGTACCCAGGTAGCACACTAACGTCGAAATGACGTTTTTTGAAGGTCAGTTCTGACGTTAGATGACGAAAAATATTACGTCATTTTAACATGGCAAAGACGGCTTAATTGCACATCCACACGACGTCAGACAAATCACATCATAATGACGTTCTACCGTACGTTGTGATGACGTAAAAAATGACGGTTCTAAAAGGTTAAATGTTATTTTTAAACGTACTAACCAATGAACAATTAATTCTCATGCCCTCATTAGCTACGGTAGTGTCTACTCTCGTCAATAAAAGCATGACAATTGATTAATCATTGGTTAGTACATTTAAAAATAACATTAAAAAAAAGTCACCAGCGACAAAATCCGAGACGCCGAGTGTATATCTTTATCGTGAGCGGTCACCCATCCTACTAGAGTGTCCGCACTTTTCGCTGCTTAACTTCGTTGATCGGTCGGTGTCCTTGAGTCCTCATCTGCTGCACGCTTCTGTGGTTAAGAATATTATTACTATGTATTAGTGTTCATATGAAGTTTGATGAATAAATAAGATTTTATAATTGTATTATTCTTTTCTCAACATTTTTCTAAATTTATGATTGTATCTTTTGATAAATATTCTTGCATAGACGCAAATTGATACTAATATCAATTTGCGTCTATGCAAGAAATAAATAATAAATAAATAAATATAAATAAATAAATATATAAATAATTATATGAATGTTTAATCATCCTACATTAATTGATTGTCTTTAATTTACTTTAATAATCTGTGCTTTTTAATAAATAGTATAGTTTATAACTTGCTCAACATACTCTGGAGACTAAATGAAATAATTTATTGATTTAATAATTGAACAAATTACAATTTTTGTCCATTTATTCACAAATAAATTGTCAAGCCTATATATGCAGGAGACGGACATTTTTCTAAGTCTTGTTCGTCATTAAAAATGACGGAAAAGTTCCGTCAAAAAGACGTTGAATTTTGACATCCAAGGTACGTCGTAAATATGACGTCCCTGTGACGTTAATATTACGACAACTGACGTCTGAAACCCTATACTGACTAAAAAATGACGTCTGAGACGTTATTCTAACGTTAGTGTGCTACCTGGGTATATATCATCCCCTTCCTGCAAAAAGTCACTAACATATTTTGTAAAATTCACCTAACTGGACCTAGTAGCGCTTAATTTTATTAAATCTTCAAATGGTAAAACTCACTAAGTGCTAAATGTGTTGGCAGTGAGCATGCGCGCATCATAAAAAGTCATTAACCGAAATATAATACCGATATTATAGAGCAGAAACTACCTACTAAGTCAGTTGATGATAAATGTTAGTTAGTGACTTTTTGCAGGAAGGGGACGATATGTTGTTACATATATTAACTCGAGACGTTGGAATAGTTTTAAGAAATCCTTTTGCATGCACCGCTGAATTTTCGCCCTTACTCGTAAATAAATTTAATTAAATTATTACTACATCATTTACAGCTTCGATGCTGACTTTACGACTTATTTCAGTCCGAGTAGAACATTAATTGCAAATATCATCATAAACATGCCAATGCGAATAAAAATCATCTATTAACTGTTGCAGATCAAGTATTCCGTTGTGGTGAGGGTCCTGATTGGTCTACTCGCTAAGATCCGTATACGTTTCTTAGCGAGTAGACCAATCAGGACCCCCACCGCAATGGAATACTTGATTCTGATTGGTCCCTTCGCTGAGTTGCGTGCACGCAAAGAGATACGAGTGACTCGAGAAAGTACCCCCTGATCTCCCGGTAGCTGTCAGTTCGGGAGATCGAAGCATCTAACCTCGAAATCAAGTGTACAAGTGATAAAAAATAATTATACAGGTTTCTTCGGTGAGTTTCCCCAAGTGTTTAAAGTAGTTACCTACTCCATTATTGTAATCCAATTCCATTGTGTCCCTTATTTTTCTGCCACGACTTTGATTGTTGATAGTGGATGGATCAGCCAATAAATTTCATTTTTATTCACTATCAACTATCAAAGTCGTGGCAGAAAAATAAGGGATTCAATGAAATTGGATTACAGTAATGTAGTAACTACTTTATTATTATTTTTTCTTTATCGATATAGTCCCTCTTTCGTATTATACTATCCCAAGTTCGAATTTATAATATACTAGCAGCCCGTCCCGGCTTCGCACGGGTAGATTGTGGACTGATTTTGGTCGTCATTGAATGCATTTTTAGCAGATATCTGTACTCATAGGTAGGGAGCCATGCTACGCTAAAAAAACACATGTATTTAATTTAAATTGGAAAGTATATTTCTTTTATTAATTTATCTTAAGGCCAGCGGATAGACAATGTTTTTTATTTTTTTATTTGGAGTAAAAACGTGTAAATTTTTCGGTATGCCAACTCTGGAGCAAGCCACATACAATTGGCCGTGTGAAAAACATGAATTTTCCAAATTTAAGCCAGCAATAGTCAACCATTGACCTTGTGCTTTGTTGATGGTAATAGCAAAAGCAAGACGCAAAGGGAACTGGAGCCGCTTGAATTCGAATGTTAAATCGTTGGAAATCATAGGTATGCGTGAATGAGGACGTCTTCGCCTTTGAATTTGCCAGTGATGATTGTTACCTCGATTAAATTTGGTTGGCACTATAATCTAGTAAATGCGTGTTTAAAACTGCCGATTTGGTAACAAAATTGCGGAAGTTTTTTTCTCGACGGTTTTATATGTTTTTGGGGCTGCTGAATCCGAATTTATAGTTTGCTGCCTTGTAGGAGGTCGGCTTCATAGCCAAAAATGCAAAAAATCTGAATTTTTCGGCACTTTTCAGTTTTTTGCTTATAGCTCAAAAACGGTACGTTTTTTGAAGATGAGTGTTCTATACAAAATTAAAGTAAATAAAATTTCCTATAAAATGCACTGCTCATCTTTGATTTTCTAACAAGCGGTAACGACGCTAGAGCTCGCTAAAAAAACGATTTTTTGGTACTTTTACAAAAACACCCAGTCCCACCTCTTACAAATCGAGAAATATACAAGTTATGAACAAAAAACTTTATTTCACGGGAAAGAGCTCTCTAAAACGTGACAGCACCGCCATTGTTTGCAGGCCGACCTAAAGCGGGGTCTACACACACAGTTTTTACAACGATTTACCCGTGCAGTTCTAAAACGTACAGTTTTCTGATTGCCGTCCACACACAACAGTTTTGGACATAGACATTTACAGTTTTCAGTTTACGCGTCGCAGTCATGGAAGAAGTTCTTCTCTGGTCAGTTTTTGCAATTTGCCTACCAAGGAAGAAGCAAAGAAATAAACAACTTAATCGTAAAATACGATCAAAATGGTCTCGATCCTGGCTTCTGCAGAGAAACAAGTTTTCTCATGTGCGGCTACTTCGCAAATTGCTAGATGAAACGTACGTATGCATTAGCGAAGATCGACCATGATGAATTAAAATTAGTAAAGTCGATGATTTCTCTCTAGAAACTTGCAAAAAACTGCGTAAAAAACTGACATTTACGTCTACACGCTCAGGTGAGTCTACTGTAGAATCGCAGTGTGTAATTAAAAGAAAGAATGAATACTTTGGTGGGCAATTAGAAATGTTTAGGCAAAGAGTGAAGCGTGACTGCGAGCGTTTATTCGAAGGTATTAAGTGGCTGCGTAATGCGCTGTAAGGCGGAAGCGTGGTTCCTTTCGACCAAGCAGAAACTGCAGTTCAGAAGAGTGTTGCCAACCACATGCTCTTTCTCCATGCAATGAGTGGTTGCGACTCTACGTCCGCGTTATTCAACCAAGGCAAGATTAAATTTGTCAAGAACCTTACCAAAAATCCGGATCTGGAATCATATGTTACGAACTTCAGTAATCCTTCAGCTCATCCAAATGAAATAACAGCTGCTAATGACAAATTTCTGGTTGCCCTTTATAACGTTAATCCAACCCCCCCAACCATAACACTCAACAAACTGAGGTACAAGCAATACTTGACATCAACCTACAAAGCATCAGCAAACACAGCGTCCTTACCTCCCACTGAAGCTGCTGCTCAACAACACGCCTTCAGGGTTTTTCATCAGGTGCAGCAGTGGATGGGAAACTACTTGGATCCAGAAAAGTGGGGTTGGAAATTGACAAAAAATGGGTTGGTTCACATTACCACACCGAAACCTCCGGCTCCCGAGAGGCTTCTCCAGCTTATATCTTGCAAATGCAAGACAGGTTGCCAAGGTCGGTGTGGGTGTAAGCGCGCAGGACTATTCTGCACAAAACTGTGTCAGCAATGTGAAGGGTCGTGCTCCAACATCGACGATAGTTATGATGCAGAAGACGAAGGCGATCTAGATGAGCCACTTCCAGTCTCACTGCCTGAAGCAGCTGAAGAGACAGAAGGTAGGTATTAATTCATGTAATATTTTGCAACATTATGCATCTTTACTTACAATTAGTTTGTTCTAGTTTTACACTTCTCAATATAATCATTTTTTTCAGTGGAAGAACAGCCACAATTCACTATTCAGCCTGGATCTTCCACAGCTCCTGACCCTTTGTTTGGACCTTCGATTGCCCAAGACCCTCACCTGGACCTTCTAGTGCCAAAGAAACATCGTTTGGACCACCCAAAACCAAACGGAAATGACCAAATTAACTACGGCCATGACGTCAGGTTAGTTATATTTTATTTATACTATACCAATTTTCTTCTATAGTGCTTATGTTCTACCGCTAAATGCCTCATTTTTTTTCAGATGGAAGACCCACTCAAAGTAATGATGATCCTGGGTACATCTTTACATCATTTCGTGATACATGCGTATAGATTTCATGCATTTAGCTAGCTTTATTTTCAGGTTAATGTACCTAATAAGTTTTAAATATAATTTCTTAATGTTTTTATAAAGCATGGCTTGCCATTTAACTTATTCAAAAGAAGCTTCTTCTTACAAAAATCTTTATGAGAAAATTAAATATTGCAGACGTCTTTTTTTATGATATATAATATACTTATACGTGATATAAGGGTTTATTAACATATATTTCTCGGGTTGCAGGGGATGAAAGTTGGTATTTTTAACGTTTTTGTGAAAATATAAAAAAATCACTGGTTTTCACTGAGCTCTAGCGCGGAGACCGCTTATTATAACATCAAAGATGACCAGTGCATTTTGTAGGAAATTTTATTTGCTTTAATTTTGTATAGAAAACTCATCTTCAAAAAACGTACAGTTTTTTAGATATAAGCAAAAAACTGAAAAAAGTGCTGAAAAATTCAGATTTTTTGCGTTTTTGGCTATGAAGCCGACCTCCTACAAGGCAGCAAACTATAAATTCGGATTCAGCAGCCCCAAAAACATATAAAACCGTCGAGAAAAAAACTTCCGCAATTTTGTTTTGGTCAAACTACCATTTGACTACACTACTAAGGGATTTTTCGTGTAACTGATTTGGAATATTATGTCAGATGTAAGAGATTCCAAATGAAGGTCATGGTCAAGGTCAAATACAATATCACCATTGTACTGCCACTAAAAAATCCTAAATCCTACTATCAAAAAGAATTTGTATAGGGCCCATAGCTTTCATGGTACGAAGCCGAACTGTGCTTGACCTCAATTTGACCTCCGCTGACCATAAAGGTCACATGGAAATAATGGTCAAGGACATATTTGAACGTGAAATTTCCCGCTCTTTTCATTTCCGGTATATAAAATAGAGGTTCGGATTTAAAAAAATCAATTTTACCTAGAAGGTCATTGTCAATGTCAAATCCAATATGACCATTGGGTAGCCAGGGAAAAATCCTAAAAGTTTTATATTAAACGTTTTTCTCTAAAACGATTTTCCGCTGAGATAATCAGCTGTGCCTGGACTTTTTGAACACCCTGTTTAAGATTTACTAACTCAGAAACCTTCGCGGGCATGCATCCAACCATTCCCCAAAGTTTCATCGCAATCGGAAGAACGGTTTAGGAAGGCATAATAATCATCCGTACCGCTACTTTTTGAACACCTTGTATACGATTTACTAACTCAGAAACCTTCGCGGGCATGCGTCCAACCATTCCTCAAAGTTTCATCGCAATCGGATGAACGGTTTAGGAAGGCATAATTATCATCAGTACCGGTACTTTTTGAACACCCTATATAAGATTTATTAACTCAGAAACCTTCGCGGGCATGCGCCCAACCATTCCCCAAAGTTTCATCGCAATTGGATGAACGGTTTAGGAAGGCATTTGATATTACCTTAAAGGTCACGGTCAAGGTCAAATCCAATAAGACCACTGGGTAGCCAAGGGAAAATCCTTAAAGTTTTGTATTAAACATTTTTCTCTAAAATGTTTTCCCGTTAAGATAATCGGCCGTACCGGGACTTTTTGAACACCCTGTATAAGATTTACTAACTCAGAAACCATCGCGGGCATGCGTCCAACCATTTCCCAAAATTTCATCGTAATCGGATGAACGGTTTAGGAAGGCATAAGAGACATACAGACAGACAGACAAACATTCATTTTTATATATATAGATAGATACCGACCTGTCAAACGTGAAGTGTACATGTACCTCACTTTTATCTCATGTATTACTGCAGACTCTGACATGTCATCTCGTACAGGTGCAACCGAAGAGGACCTAGCTCGTGTCCTGTCCGTAAAAAGATGACTCGATGGACATCGGAGAATGTCAGACTTGTCACCGAGCGCCTATTACCCACGGTACGTTTATTGTAATATGCGCTTTTCGTTTCAATTATTCCTGCTTTAAATAACTTTCACTTCTTTCAAAGTATTTACCTTGTACAAACTGTTCATCGTAGGGGGCAGCGATCAATGATTGTGACTAATCGTAGACAAATTATTCCTGCGATGATGTTCCAGTTGCAAAGCATACACTAGCAAGTCAGCTTACAGCATCCGATGTTTAGTATCAACTTTACCTCTTTTGGAACACCCATCACCCGAGTATAATCACGATTACGTTAATGTTAATCGCAGAATAGATCGTGAGCTCGGGCACATTATCGCAGTAGTAGTTCGGTACACAGAATTGCCTTTTAATTTTAATAGACGAACTTGTCTACGACGAGTCGCTAATATCGATCGCTGCCTCCTACCACGAACAGTTCATAAAAGGTTATTACCTTGAAAGAGAAGTAAAAGTTATTTAACGCTGGAATAGTTGAATGAAACGAGAAGCGCGTATTGCAATTAATCTACCGTGGGTAATAGGCGCTCCGTGACAAGCCGGACATTCTCCAATGTCCATGGAGTCATCTTTTTACGGACAGGACACGAGCTAGATCCTCTTCGGTTGCACCTGTACGAGATGACATGTGAGAAAATCGTGAGCCTTCATGAAAATCTTCGAACGTACTCGTACTGCAGTAATACTTAATGAAATAAAAGTGAGGTACATGTACACTTCACGTTTGACAGGTCGGTATATAAATTCGAACTTGTGGGATAGTATAATACGAAAGAGGAAATATATCGATAAAGAAAAAATAATAATAAAGTAGTTACTACATTACTGTAATCCAATTCCATTGTATTCCTTATTTTTCTGCCACGACTTTGATAGTTGATAGTGAATAAAAATCAAATTTATTGAGTGATCCATCCACTATCAACAATCAAAGTCGTGGGAGAAAAATAAGGGATACAATGGCATTGGATTATAATAATTAAGTAACTACTTTATTATTATTTTTTCTTTATTTATATATTTCCTCTTTCGTATTATGCTATCACACAAGTTCCAATTTATATACAGACCTGTCAAACGCTTGAAGTGTACATATACCTCACTTTTATTTCATCTCTTCTTCGCCTCTGGGGCATAATCATTTACACCCCACAAAGCACGTTTTTGCAAGTAACTTTTCTGTAACATTCCTGCGATATTTTGCAATATTCGTGAATACTACCGTATGTTAGAAATATATATTTCTCGATAAATTCGCGAATGTTGCAAAATATCATACAAACATTTCGGAATCATTACATCGAAAGATCTCCTCGATAAGGTACAGCTCGATAAGATTGTACTTGTCAGGGCTGAATTATATGGGGTTTTTATAATTATTTTAGGAAGTCTGAGAAGAATACAGGTGCAGCATAATATAGATCTGTGCTAGAAAGAATAAGGAATAACCTTCGACGAGCATTCGGGCTGTGGCAACAGAGGTTAGAATCAGCAAGACCATGGCAGGGAGGATATTGAAGGATGGACGCACGTCCATGCACTCGAGGCAGCAAATCTAACTCGCGGAATGAACCAATGCAGCTGGTTCTTGGAACAACAAGTGGACGATCCCTCGTTCGAAAGGAACCCCCTCGGGTTCGTACATGATTTGGAGTCCTTCTGGGTGGAATTGAATAGCAGCACGTTTATTTCTGTAACAGATTATAAATAACAAAATTATATCCAGCATTTCACTATTTAAAATATAGTACGAAGGAGGAAATATATCAATGGAGAAAAACTAATGTTAAAGTAATTACTTGATTATTGTGATCCAATTCAATTGCATCTGCTATTCTTCTGCCACGGCTTTGATGGAGAAGAAACATCAAATTTAATTGTTAATCCATCGATTCACCCCATGCTCGCATGACGCTGAAAACAAAAAATTGAATGAACACAAAGATATTTGTCCTTCCATCGAAAGTGAGGTTAAAGTTGTCAGATGGCAATTAAACTTATCTGATGGGAATTTTTCTGAGACCGTCTCCTTTCCTGCTCTTGATGCACAGGCAACTAGAGAAAAATACCACTGCATCCGTTGATTATCACGATTAAACGAAAGAAATACAAACGATTATTAAACTATACGGAGCATCTGTCACATTCACCACTATTGAGATTCATTACTCCGATTGCACTGAATTATCATTTTTTATGAACAAGCGCGTCTGAGGATCGAAATAAACGCGAGGGAAATCGTTACGCGAATGGAAATATTTTATTCACTTTGAAAACCATGACCAAACATTCAAGGAATATATTCTCTCATACACTCTCACATACATTTGATGGCGTATGCGTGTACCCGCATCTGTGTAGACATTTCCGATCATGGCCGACTATCGCCGAAGATAGGCGGAATTAAAGTGACATTTTGACACATATATATTGCCCGAGAAATCGAATTCTCTCTGGACTTTCAGGCGGCAGGGGCGTGGCTTAGCGTTGCTAAGGGCGAATCTCTGTTAATATTTAACTTATAACATTTATTCTGGTCTCTATCAATAGAGAATAGTCGATTTATATGGCGTAACTAAGCACAGTTTTGGTTATAACCGTATATTTATTGAGAAAATTCGATGTAAAATTTGAGGGGTGAAGGGGGCAGACATTTTTCCTGTAAAGATAAGGCCATCACACAGAAAATTCCGTAAGCCGTAAGACGTAAGACGTAAGCGAATAGACCAATCAGGATCAAGTATTCTCATGTCCGTAAGACGTAAGAACCCCACCACTTTCGTCCGTAAGACGTAAAACGTAACGTCGAAAACTTTCGTCCGGTTGAAATTTTTACGGCGAAGGTCTTACGGACAACCAATCACAAAGTTTCCCGGGTTATTTGATATCATAGGCCCACAAAAATAAATGTTTTTCTCTGTATTTCGAACCAAACCAGGTGATTCTTGTAGATTGATGTACGCTAAAAACGAATCTGACTCTCAAATTTACGTACCAGGTCAGAATTTCGAGGTACTTGAGGTTAAATGTACGAAAACGTGCGATTTTGGCCATATTCACAGCTCCGTACAATGAAAGTAAAAAATTTTTCTTAATTGCACATACAGCATTTGAAAGTGTTGTTTTTGAACTTTATAATACATTCCTTGATTGCTCCAAAACGATTTTATTAAGCTAAATTTCAATACGATAAGTCTATCCTTCAAGTTCACTACGCCACGCGTGCATACAGACGCTCTAGAGCTGTTTACATCTAACCTAAAATCTAGAAGTGTCAGTTTGATATTGTTAATAATTTCACGTCAATTGGGAAGAAAAGCTTAACAGCAAGTACATTTAATTATTGATTACACTCAGTTCCTATATATAATAAATAGAAAAGCCATTTTAATCTAGGTATACCTAGATTGACATAAGGATACAGTGAATCGCAATGTAAAATGCATGACGTAAAGAGTCAGAACTGTCGTATTCATCTGCTTTTTTCATAAAAAATATAAATAATAACATTCGACAATATTATTCTCGAGATATAGTTTGATGAACACGACGTGATAGCTTCTCTGAAATTTTATCACATAAATATCTCTTGAAGAACCCTGGAAAAAAATATTTTCATTTCCTATGTCTATTATACAGATAAAATTATTGTTCAGGTAGTTCAAACATGCCGAGCAACGATGAAATATTGTTGGGGATTTTGTTAGTGGAAATTTGGGGGATTTTGTTGTATCCGGAAAAACATTTGTGGATCATTTCTGATCTCCTGGAACAAATTCTCAAAGTCCCCTTGTACAGAACGCATACGATTTATTGGTCGAACCCACCATCGGCGATTTAACCATCTTCGTGATCGTTTCTTCTTTAAAACAAGCAGACCCGTAGCCACTAACAAAACCCCCAACAATATTTCATCGTTGCTCGGCATGTTTGAACTACCTGAAAAATAATTTTATCTGTATAATAGGCATAGGAAATGAAAATATTTTTTTCCAGGGTTCTTCAAGAGATATTTATGTGATAAAATTTCAGAGAATGCTATCACGTCATGTTCATCAAACTATATCTCGAGAATAATATTGTCGAATGTTATTATTTATATTTTTTATGAAAAAAGCAGATGAATCTGACAGTTCTGACTCTTCACGTCATGCATTTTACATTGCGGTTCACTGTATCCTTATGTCAATCTAGGAATGGCTTTTCTGTTTATTATATATAGGAACTGAATGTAATCAATAATTAAATGTACTTACTGTTAAGCTTTTCTTCCCAATTGAAATGAAATTATTATCAAACTGTCACTTCTAGATTCTAAGTTACATGTAAATAGAGGGTGGGAACAGCGTCTTAGTTCAGGATTGGTCAAAGCTTACGTCTTACGCCGCGTTTGTGTGATGAACCTTACGTTTTACGTCTTACGTCTTACGTCTTACGGCTTACGGAATTTTCTGTGTGATGGCCTACACACGGGTGCTCGCTAGCTGTGACAGCGCTATCGGCGTCGTTCTGACGAACTACTTGAATGAACATGCCGCGAGACACTACCGTGTCTCTTGATAGGTACAGGGTGACATTTTGAAAACTTGCCACCCCAATATCTCAGAAAGTTACAGAGATTTTCTAAAAAAAAATACGGTTTCGGCAGTGGAGAGGGGGAACCAAAATGACATAATCGGAGATGCACCCACTCCAACCCCCTTAGGAGTAGCCCCCCCAACTTTGTAATCTTAAATAGCAACCCCCCATGTGTGATACAGCGTTGGAAAGCTCTTTAAAAATGCTTTACAACAACACTAAATTTTGGTACCTTTCGATGAGTAATTTTTGCGCAAATCGAGAAAGAAACTGCTAGAAGTAAGTTGTCAATTTATTTATTAAAGGTCAATGACGTGACAATAAATTTTCGAAATGATTTCCATTGATTTTTCGGACTTTTTCAAATGTTGTTCTTGAAATTTTGCGACATTCTTGCATAATTCTCTGTTTCAGTTGGTTAATGCTTGCTGGTTGAGTTTGAAAAACAACAGATTTCAGATGTCCCCATAAGAAGAAATCGCAGGGAGTAAGTTCAGATGATGGAAATCACTTCGAAAGTTTATTGTAACATAATTGACATTTAATAAATAAATTGACAAAACTTACTTCTGGCAGTTCCTTTATCGATTTGTGCGAAAACTACTCATCGAAAGGTACCAAAATTTGGTGTTGCTGTAAAGCATTTTTAAAGAGCTTTCCAACGTTGTATCACACATTGGGAGTTGCTATTTAAGATTACAAAGTTGGGGCGGCTACCCCTAAGGGGGTTGGAGTGGGTGCGTCTCCGATTATGTCATTTTGGTTCCCCCTCTCCACTGCCGAAACCGTATTTTTGTTTTTTAGAAAATCTCTGTAACTTTCTGAGATATTGTGGTGGCAAGTTTTCAAAATGTCACCCTGTATATCTCCAAACCACTCACAAGGGAAGTTAGGGAACCCGAAAATTCAGAAAATTCCGCCATTCCGTGTGCAAGTAGAGTAGTTCAAGCGTAATACAAAAATACATTTCATTGGTGCGGAATTCCAGTTTTAAGGGGTGAAATCATCCCTTGAAAAAAATGCAGATTTTTCTTCTTCACGGAATAACTCCCGAACGGTGAAAGATAAGGGAAAAAAGTTGAAATAAAAGTTTTATGGTTTTTTCCGATCTATAAAACCGGGGCAAAACATTCTGGAAAAAAATTTTTTTTTATGTTACCCCCACCACCGACCCAAAATTGGATTTTTGGTTTTCTTAAGTCTATGTAAAAATACCTCTTAATAACCTCTTTCCATACATCCGCAGTCTATTATGTATCCTTTTTTTTTAATTTAGAAAATCTCGAACTTTAAGGGGTTATACGCAGTCAGGATTTTCAAAAAATCGATTTTTTTAAATTTTATTTTCGTAATGTACATATATTTATGTACATACACAGAAAATTTCATGTCAATATGACGATTATTCTCGAAGTTACACGTACATTTGCAAATACATCTCGGAGCGTTAGAAAGTAGGAGCAGAGGTCCCAGCGGTAGCGCGGTAGCTAATTTTACTAATAGCAGCAGCTAATTACCTGGAATGCGCTTTGATACCGTTATGCCTTATTTCAGATACCCAAACTGTTATATTGAAAAGTAATCAGTCTAAATAGCGAAGCCAAGCAGTAAACTCGTACGCTCGTTTATATTTTCTGTTGTGATTTCTCTGTGAAAATGAAGTGTAGTAGGGAAAAGAGAGTATCTTTCAAGGTGCAAAAGTCAAGACCAAAAAAGCGAAGAAATATTTTTAATCCGAAGGGACAGTTGAGACGGATAAAAGTAGTTTTAGTGCCTCAGCGAAAAAATTTAAAATGCAAGAAGAAATCTTCGTTCCGCGTGATTCGTCTGTCGAATATCGAATTTTGAACTTTATTACAGTGTTTGCGGCAATTTCTAAATATGTGAAGTGTAAAATCTGTGACGGAATTGTGAAGTTTGAAACTGCTTCTGAACGAGGACTTGGTTTTAAAATTGTTTTGTTATGTGATAAGTGTGCAGTTCGTACGATAGATTCTAGTCCTTTTACTATGTGTAACGTGCTGTTGAAACTTTAAACGCGTTTTTCTCGAAACTGCGTTTTTGAAGTCGGTGAGCAAGATATCTCGGAAACGGCTGAACCGATCAGTCTCAAATTTTTACACAAGCTTTTTAAGTCTATTTTTTAGTAATTGATCGAAGGTTTTTTCTGGCCGATTAATATTTTCCATTTTATGAACAATTTAAGGTCTAAATTTATGTCGAAAATCGATACTTTTGTTTTGAGTAGCCGCAATTTTGTCAAAAATTAATATTTTGCTTATTCCTTCGATTAAATACTAGATAATACCTTATATTAACGAAATTTGTTTGGTTTTTTCATCTTAGATGATGCAATCCAGAGATATCGTGTTCACCGCAAGACGCCTTTTTCTTAGAGGAGCTCCCAGAGATCGGTTCTAGCAGCTTTAAAAATAAATATTTTGACAAATGAAACATATGAAAGTAAAGTTAAAAGTTGTCGCAATATATATATAAATTTTTAAGTTAATAAATTTAAATGTCTTCCCAGGAAAAATTCTTGAAAAATCGGTATTTTTCGGCCTTCTGACTGCGTATAACCCCTTAAGGCCGTTTTGACTTAAACAGTGAAACGGTCTTATGAAACGATATCTACATTTGTATTTACATACATTTCATACAGTTTTTAATTATTTTAGCAAAACACGTACTTACAATTACATGAAGAATGAAACTTATTGAAATGAATCAATGACATGTATTTTTCAAACTACACAAATAAGATATCATATGAACCTCAATGATAACGTTGAATGACGCAGGATCTATGTTGACATTGACGCCGATAACGTTTTGCATAATAGAAATGTGTTTGACTCGTGACTATAAGGCCCGCTGTACACACACATCCGACTTTTAGACGCTGCGGCGCCGGAATTGCGGTCGGCGATACCATAGATAGAATGTGTGTGTGGCGCTGCACACATACCTTCGGTTACGCGCGCGTGCCACAATCTATCCATGGTATCGCCGCCGCAATTCCGACGCTGCAGCGGCACCGCACGTTTAAACATCGGATGTGTGCACCGGGCCTTATCACTGCATGCTGGTGAGATATCCTTTCATCATTCGTTAAAAATCTTATGTAAATACGTTTTATGATTATTATATTTATAATATACATACATATAGCTTATCCGCAGTTACATTAATCAAATAATGACATATATATAAACGAATTCATTCATTCATTCATTCAATGAATCCTGATAAACAAAATATTTGTATCTACTGTATATATTTTATTAA
The DNA here is from genome assembly GCA_963678675.1 of Xiphydria camelus. Lineage (NCBI taxonomy): Eukaryota > Metazoa > Arthropoda > Insecta > Hymenoptera > Xiphydriidae > Xiphydria > Xiphydria camelus. The sequence goes on along the minus strand of OY783192.1, from coordinate 18,501,949 downwards.
TGGATTCTACATTAAAAGAGTTGTAATGGTAGAAAACGGGAAATACACTAAAATTACGGATTATAATTTGTACAGTAGTGATATTGTTCATAGAAATGTTCAAAACAGAAATACTCGGCACACCATGCACAGCGTATGAAAGCAACTTCTCCACAAATACTACATCTGGGTATGTGCTTTACGCTCCTAAAGTAACAAAAATCTACAGGGTTTTGAAATTCACCGGGATGCGTTTCTAGATATCCGCTTTAAAACCAAGCATATCGGAAAAGATTTTTAAATCTAGGCGACGAAAGCTGGTTATGTGTTAATGATTGCAATTTAATAATTTTATTGCACGAGTGCAAACTAATATCTTTCTCTTGAAGAAGTACATTATCAGAAAATGTTCAAACGAAATTCTTCCAAATCCGGAATCCAAATACATCTAAAGGTTGAATAATGCCAGTCGTTTTTTTCGGAATCATTGAAAACTGTACTTCTTTGTCTTGTGGGATCAACGTCTCTAGCTGACTCGAACAATGTCCCGTCCATGAGTCGAGTACCTAGTAGCATGCTTTTATGGCCAGTATTCGATAAATACACCTGGATGAACTAAGTTTTAAAATGTTCAGGCGTAAGTTTACTGATTTTGAAGCTTGAATGTAAATGTTAGCTGGACGAAATAGAGATTCTTCCACTCTTGGGCCAAATGTTCCTGTAGACTCCTTCAAAACTATGTACAGTGGTGAAACAAGACGTCCACTTACCGAAATGATAGGCATTATAGTATAGCTGTTTGTCGTAGATGATACCGATTGGACCGTTGCTTCTACCGTTTTTACTCCTAATTTTGCCAATGTTCGCCCTGAATGTACTTCGAGGTTGAAGCCACTCTCGTCTGCGTTATATATTTCTTCAAATCTAATAGTTGGTATATTTAATTTTACATTTGATACAAACGTCTTCGCAATATTTTGCAGGTTGTCAATATCTTGGAACGTAGATTGCGTCCTGAAAATGTTGTTATTTTACGAGACACGATTCTATGCACTCTTTTAAATTTCCAAATCCACCATTTACTTGCCTTGATTTCGGAAAGCTCCACCAAGTCCTTCGCCCTCAGAGCCCATAATATTAAATCCATATCGTGAATAATAGATCTTCTGTCACAAGCTTCTTCAAATCTTTGTAGAACGTATTCCGTAATAAATGCAATTTTACCTGCATTCATTCCAGCTTTTTGTACACTTTTTTCCCATCTATATAGCTGTGGCAAAGATTTAACTTTGCGAAATTTTGTCTGCACACTAGTGAGTGATCGTCGGGTTTTTTTTCCGCTTTTCCAAAATTCAACAGCTTTTCTCTTATAACTTAATTCGACTTTTCCACCTTCGTCATCAACAATGCATTCTGCAGGTTTAAAATTATCTTCCTCTTCCGCTGAAACTGTAGGGTACTCCACAACCTGTGCTCCATGGGGTTCAGATGGATTAGCAAAATCCAATACGCAATCGTATTCAATTAATGGTACGAAATCTACGTTTCTAAAAGTGTTTATAATGTCACGAATTTGATTATGAACTTCAATTTCATCTGATGTTATAGGGGTCTGTGCCAACTCCGTAATTTGAAACGTAGTCGTTAACATGTTTATTATGTTTCAAACGTTAATCGGCGCCATTTTATAATGAAAAGCCTTTGGAGCAATGATTAATAACTGTTTCTAATAGAATGGTAACTAATTGCAGTCGTAAATGTAACTGGAAATAAGCTACATCTTTCAGCCATATTTATATTATACAAATAAGAAAACATGTTTACATAAGATTTTTTACGAACGGAAGAGGGATATCTTATCAACATGTAACGATAATAGTTACGAGCCAAACATGTTTGCAATACGCAAACCGGGATGTTTGCTAAAACGTTATCGGTGTCAGTGTCGACATAGATCCTGCGTCACTCAACGTTATCATTGAGGTTCATACGATATCTTATTTGTGTAGTTTGAAAAATACATATCACTGATTGATTTCAATAAGTTTCATTCTTCATGTAATTGTAAGTACGTGTTTTGCTAAAATAATTAAAAACTGTATGAAATGTATGTATATAAAAATGTAGATATCGTTTCATAAGACCGTTTCACTGTTTAAGTCAAAACGGCCTTAAAGTTCGAGATTTTCTAAATTAAAAAAAAAGGATAAATAATAGACTGTGGATGCATGGAAAGAGGTTATTAAGAGGTATTTTTACATAGACTTAAGAAATCCAAAAATCCATTTTTATGGGTCGGTGGTGGGGGTAACTTAAAAAAAAATTTTTTTCCAGAATTTTTTTGCCCCATTTTTATAGATCGGAAAAAACCATAAAACTTTTATTTCAACTTTTTCCCCTTATCTTTCACCGTTCGGGAGTTATTCCGTGAAGAAGAAAAATCTGCATTTTTTTCAAGGGATGATTTCACCACTTAAAACTGGAATTCCGCACCAATGAATTGTATTTTTGTATTACGCTTGAACTACTCTACTTGCACACGGAATGGAGGAATTTTCTGAATTTTCGGGTTCCTTAACCCGCCATCGCACGCGCCCTTTATTGTAACGCGGTTACACGCGTATGAGCGTCGTGCTCACTTACGTTATTTTTACCAATAACATTTACAAGTACTATAATTATGCATAAAAATGTTATATCTTCGATAATGGAGTCAATAATAATACTTTTAATAATTAAGGAATACAATATTTTTAATAATGGAGTCTGATACATAAAAATACTTTTAATTAAGGAATACAACTACTCTGTCGTCCTAAAAACAGATACCGTATCTACTGAGAGCGTACGATCTATGTACGTACGTTATTGTTCCTGAGTATGGTGTACCATATATGAAATAAATAATTTTTTTTAATTAAATGTTTATTTTTTCATGAATATTTTTTAAATTATTTTTTTATGAATAATAGGGGCAAAGCTATCATATTTTTTTTCATGGGATTTACAAAAATCATACAGGAAGGGGTTAAAATGTCAGAAACGTGACTGCACGCGCAGTGAGGAAAACGCTCACATCTGGTACACTGTCACTTTGTTTAGGCACTACACCATACTATATACATTTTAAGAGGCCGACATACCAGGCCCACTAGTTTCTCCTGCGGGGCAGCGGTGAGACGAGGTAATGTCAAAACGCTAGAAGGGGGTGGAGCTATTCGAGGTTAGCGATGTTGCCAAATGCATGCAGTGTGGACACGGTCCGGTCTTACGCCGGCCTCAGTGGCGAGAGCATGGCTCGCTCCCGTTTAGACCGGGATACCGCGTCGCGCGCGCGTTCCAAGTGTCTCCGGGATTGGCGTACGTCATGTCACCAATGCTTCGATAGCGCAACGGTTAAGTTGCCGGGCTGGGGGTCTCGATGTCGCGGGTTCAATTCTTGTTGGGATTTTTTTTTTATTAACTTTTTTTATTCGATTACAACCTTTTCTTGTTATAGAAAGTGGTTTACATTATCGAATAAAATAAGAGTTTCAATTTTTTTCATAGTTTTACGTTATTTTCTTCCTCGTTGAGGTGAACCAATATTATTAGAAAGAACAGTTGGAAGCATCGTTGCATTTTTTTATTCTTACATTTCGTCATGGGAATTTTTGGCTGCCGAAGATTTTATACACGATTTTGGATAATAATTGTCGAAAAAACATTTGAAGCACACCGTATTTTGACACCATGAACATTTGACGAATGGAACTTTGCCACACGCACATTTACACTTTAAAAGCGTTATGGGAAAGCAAATTTCATTGACATTTTCGAAAAACGGTCTGGTTGGCAATAATATTGGTTCACCTCAACGAGGAAGAAAAAATAACGTAAAACTATAAAAACAATTGAAACTTTTATTTTATTCGATAATGTAAACCACTTTCTATAACAAGAAGGGATTGTATAATCGAATGAAAAAAGTTAATAAAAAAAAAAACCCGACAAGACTTGAACCCGCGACATCGAGACTCCCAGCCCGGCAACTTAACCGTTGCGCTATCGAAGCATTGGTAACATTATGCACGCCAATTCCGAAGACACTTGGAACGCGCGCGCGGCACTATTCCAAAAAGTTTTCAAGACAAAATCGATTTGACATCTGCCGGGGTCCCCTTGTGAGATACGCCCTTACGTGATAAGACCGACGATATTCTGCTATTCGTGGCGGAGACAAATCTGACAACCCCGCAGTCCGTACGTAGTGAAGACGCTAGATGGAAGCATTACTCGGCTGATAAAAGTAGACGAGTAATAGGTTTGAAATAAAGGTTTTCTGCAATGGGCTTTCAGAAATCTTTCGTGCAAAAGGTGGTAGTACCTTGTACAAGGTTTATTTTAGGGTCCCATAGAAGAATTCATTTCAATACTTTGATTGTTTCCGCGTTTACAACTTGCAAAATATAGGTATATTTGTGAGGTCGCCGATGGATTACAACAAAGAAATTTATTAATTTTTTTCTATAGGGCCCTAGATTTATGTTTTTTAAGTGTGGTGGCGAAAAGTACAAAAGGTTCTTATGCACCATGTTGGAATTATCGCTTTACAGCCGCGACAACTTTTCGGGCGTTTCCAGACGGGGTGTGTCGGCCTCTTAATGCGGCGCAACTTTGTTATCCCCTCCCAAAAATGATGCTAAAGGCATTCCTAGACGTTCGAGGTTGAAATTTTAGCATTGACCGTTTTGTTGTCCGAAAAGAAATATGGTGAGGGATTCCCTCATAGCGCGTGCGATGGCGGGCTAACTTCCCTTGTCAGTAGCACAAATATAATAAAATTCCTTCATCGCTCTCTGGCTGTATACACTGTAGATATCGCACCCCTGGTTGATCCCGAACTCGGCAGGATTCCCATGATTCTTAGTGGGGATTTCAATACGAATTTCTCATCACCTCAGTCCCAGCCATTAATTGATTACACAGGCACACAAAAAAAACAAAAGGTCTTGTTCCCAGAACCAGACCAGCATATCTTTATGTTTTTGGGGTCGCTGAATCCGAATCCGGTGTCCGTTTGTCTTCATCACGTCACATTTTTTTTTAATCTCAAAAAACCATCAATAGATCATGATTTTCAAAAAGTTAATGGACTTAAACCAAATTCGCTATAAGGGTTTTTTTGGGTCGCTGATCACGAATCTGAAATCGGATTTAAAAAATTCAAGATGGCGGATCCAATATGGCGGACGAGATTTTTGAAAATCGACGGATTCATGCCGAATTTGGTATAAGGAGGTTTTTTAGGTCGCTGATCATGAATCTGAAGTCAGATTTTAAAAATTCAAGATGGCGGATCCAATATGGAGGACAAGATTTTCGAAAATTTTGAATTTTTGTAAATATAACTTCATATTCGTCATTAGCGATCGAAAAAAACCCTATACCAAATTTGGCATGAATCCGTCGATTTTCGAAAATCTCGTCCTCTATATTGGATCCGCCATCTTGAATTTTTTAAATCTGACTTCTGATTCATGATCAGCGACCCAAAAAACCCCCTTATACCAAATTCGGCATGAATTCGTCGATTTTCAAAAATCTCGTCCGCCATATTGGATCCGCCATTTTGCATTTTTGAAATCCTATTTCAGATTCGTGATCAGCGACCCAAAAAAACCCCTATAGCGAATTTGGTTTAAGTCTATTAACTTTTTGAAAATCATGATCTATTGATGGTTTTTTGAGATTAAAAAAAAATGTGACGTGATGGAGACAAACGGACACCGGATTCGGATTCAGCGACCCCAAAAACCTAAAGATATATTGGTCTGGTTCCGGGAACAAGGCCTTTTTTTTGTGTGCCTGTGTTATCTGCACGATAAACTTCAGTTACGCATGACAAACAACCGTACGGAACGTTCAACAAGAGCAGGAACGACTATCGACGTAGTGTTTGCTATATTTTTAGACCGTCTACAATCAAGAGTTTTCGTTTCCTATTTCAGTTACCACAAACCAATTATTACTTTTCTAGACGATGGGGAAATGGAGATAGAATAAATGATTTCTTATATTAACGGGGCTACGTTGTTTAATATTATTACCCTCTACAATTCCAATGCATTACCCAAACATCGATCATCCCTCTTTACTCGATTCTCATTTACTGGTACTCACGAAGTTTCACTTCTACTGCGCAGCTCTCTACGCACTCGTTTTTTATAATTATTTTAGGAAGTCCCAGAAGAATGCAGGTGCAGCAAAATATCGATGCTGTGCTAGCAAGAATAAGGAATAACTTTCGAACGAGTATTCGGGCTGTGGCAACAGAGGTTAGAATCAGCAAGTCCACGGTAGGGAGGATATTGAAGGATGAACATTTTCATCCATTTAAAGTGACCGACGTCCATGCACTCGAGGCAGCAGATCCAGCCCACCGAATGAACTAATGCAACTGGTTCTTGGAACAAGTGGATGATCCCTCGTTCGAAAGAAACCCCCTCGGATTCGCATACGATTTGGAGTCCTTCTGTATAGAATTGAACAGCAGCACGTTTATTTCCGTAACAAATTGTAAATAACATAATCATATCCAGTATTTCACTATTTAAAATATACCGAATTTACTCTACGTAGAAATTCAGAAAATTCAGGGTGCGATGAAAGTTCCCGTACTTTTTTGATATATTTTAACAGTATAAAACTGCTTCATAAATAATTAAATCTGATCAACTAAACGATTAATAATATTTATTAGAACCGTAACAATAACACTAAGCAAAAAAATTACAACAATTGCTCAAAATTGCCTCCTTGGGCTTGAATACATTTTCGAAGACGCTTGCGTCCCAGGCACGTGTCAGAGCCACTTTCAGCTGGTCAACCGTGGCATAGCGTATTCCCGTGATTTTTTGCTCCAGGATGGACCACACGGAGTAATCCATCGGGTTGAGAACCGATGAGTTCGGCGGCCAAACGTCTTTGTCCCAAAGTGTGCCACGGCTTTGATTGTTGACACAGAAGAAACATCAAATTTATTAGTTAATCCATCGATTCGTCCCGTGCTCGCATGACGCTGAGAACAAAAAATAGAATGACTAGAATAGAAAGTGAGGTTAAAGCGGTCAGATAGAAAGTAACATCTGATGGCAATTCTTCTGAGATACTGCCGTCTCCTTTCCTGCTCTTTATGTACAAGCAACCAGAGAAAAATAGCACTGCATACGTTTACTATCTCGATTATTCGAAAAAAATGCAAACGATTATCAAACTATGCGGAGCGTCTGTCACATTCACTACTATTGAGATGACCGATGTTTTTCGGACTGAAACGTCTATTTGGTTCGGGTCTGGACTGTCAGTATTAACATTTGATGGCGCGTGTGAGTGTTTGATCGCATCTGTGTGTACACATTTCCGATCATGGCCGACTATCGCAGGATATTTTTGTGACATTTTGACATGTATATATATTGGCCGAGAAATAAAATTCTCGACTTTTAGGGGCGAGGGGCGTGGCTTCGTGTTGCTAAGGATGAATCTCTGTTAATATGTAACTTATGAAATTTATTCTAGTCTCTATCAATAGAGAATAATCAATTTATATGGTGTAACTAAGCATAGTTTTGGTTATAACCATATTGCACACCTAGATCAAAACAGTATCAACTCAAAAAAAACTTGTTTTTCAGAAATGGCAAAAAACTGATTCTCATGTCGATATTTGATAAGGGGTTTACTTTCTCTGAAAAACAACTTCTTTTGAATTGATACTGTTTTGATCTAGAGGTGCGATATATTAATTGAGAAAATTCGATGTAAAAATTGAGGGATGGAGGGGGCAGATATTTGTGGTGTAAAGAGACACGGGTTCTCACAGCGCATCAGCGCTGTCGTTTCTTAACGCGAATTTTGAACGGAAAACCTTTCACGCCGAGACTAACACTTGAACGAACATGCCGCGAGACACTACCGTGTCTCTTTATCACGGAGTCTTATGTTCTGGTAATTATACGAAAGTGCTCCAAAGAAGGAGCTCTTTAACACCTCTTTTGAAGGATGGTGTTATTAATTGGGACTTGAGCGTACTTAAAAGTCATATCAACTTTAATTACGGTTCTTTCATCAGGGGAGAGTGTTGTACCGCGGATCCACTTGTACCTCGGGTCACTTAGCTCCCTACTCTAATGGTCTGCATATAGTTATTAATTTAAATAAATTTGTAGTTCTACTCCAGCCCGCTATATGGCAGCCAATTATAAATTCGGTCAGGTAACTGTGTGGTGCTGCATAGCGTGTTTTGTGATTTCTTCGTTCGAAAGTAAATTTTGTATCTATTTAAAATCTGTTAATATTTCGTTTATTGATAGATATCATTATTTTTTAACTAACAGTAGTTGAAAATAAGTGTTAAAGCTTATTATCCCTGTATGTATTTTTATTTTAAACATATAACCTAACTTTAAAAAGCACGTGAAAAATAAACTTGTACAAGTGTGTACCTCGGGTCACTGGCAGATCGTGTACCTTGAACCGGATCAAGATACAATGTTTATTCAAATTAAGGTTATTTTATTTTCTACTTTAGATAATTGTTGTAAATAACATCTAAAATTTGTAGTTGTTTTAGATAAATATTTGTAAATGCTTCGAAGTAAAGCTGGAGTCAAAAGGCAACCCATAAACTCGCAAAATTTAGTTTTTGTATTTTTCTAATGTTTTGTGTTTATAAATAAACATATTTGAGTAAATTGATTAAATTTCTTATTCATTTTATTACTGACCAGAGGTAAAATATATGGTGGTCCAAGGTACACGACCACAATGTACCTTGGGTCACATTGTAACGTTTAATTAAATTCACATTTTCAGCTAAACTATTTGTGGCAAAAACAAAACATAACAAATGAAGATAAAGCAATAGTTGTAGAATCCCTTGTATCGCTTAATTTTTACAAATTTGTAATAATAAAATTTAAAAAACGGGAAAAACAAAAAAATGACCCAAGGTACAACATTTTTCCCTACTTACAAGGAAACCCTTCGAGGCCGTTGCCTCCGATCTTGATGAAACTCCGTAAATTTGAAGATTATCGAAAAATATGAGACCCCTATTTTTTCATAGCTGCCTAATTTTGGTTTAAGGGGGTCAAACGGATCCCCAAATTTTGACCCCCCTTGAGCTATCTTCGAAACGAAGGGAGATAGATGAAAAGTTTAAACACATGAATTATTTAGTTTTTTCAGTACAATAAAATGCCATAAACAAATTTTGAAGAGACATTTTTTGTGGAAAACAATTTTTTAATTTAATTTCTCGAAATATTGATTTGGTCATATGAATGAAAATGTAGGAAATTTTATTATAAGTTCAGCCATGTTTCATAAAATATGTTTCCCTCTTAAAGTTTTCCAACTTTCTAACTTTTATGTTTGAGCGCACTATACCAATGGAAGTGACGGAATAGGAGATCGTAGGTTCAAACATAAAAGTGGCTTTATTAATTACTCTTATATAATTAGGTAATCTTTTTTTTCATTATTAATAACTTTACTGTTATTATACGGTCTAAACATAATTTGTGAAATTGAAGACACGCATTATTCATTACCGTGTGTGGAAATATCTTTCATCAGACCACGATAGCTTTCTCTCTGCAAATATAATCAGCTGAATAGTACCAAAATAAAATGGAAAAAATATACTACACTTATTTATCTCTAAATTATAGCAGCCCAACAAACGAAAAAGTATTCAAATCGAATTTAATTTCTGAATTCGTACGGATCGTATTGACTGTAACTTTGCAGACGAAATCATTCGAATCAGAAATAATCAACTTGAATTCGCTACGTCGAATTCAATCGAATATATGAACCTCAGATTTTATTATTAAACAAGAATTTTAAAACAAATAGGTTAAATGGATAGCGAAGGAACGAATCGAATTCACTATTGTGAGAAACGGACGAATATAAACATGTACAGAAGAATAGAACAATTTTAAACAATTGGTTGTCATTAAAACGTAATAGAACTCAACACAAAATTGTTCAGAAATCTTATTAAATCCGATTGTTAATTCATTAAAATTATTTTTAGTTTGTATGGAGGTAATTATATTTATAATTTTTCTCAAAGAGCAAGATAACTCACACGTTAGATTCTTTCACTTTATCAGAATTATCTTCTTTTTAACTTTCTTCTTCGTGTACTGTTTCCTCTAGTACTCCTCACAGTTTCGCAAATCTCGTTCCACCTCGGCCATGGATGGTCCTGTCGTACAGAACATCAGCTTGAGCGGTTTTTCGCGAGACGGCGGTGGTATGCACCCGCTAGTAAAATCTTCCACGATCTTCTCAGAAGTCGGCACCTTATTGCAACTCATGACTGACAATGAAACTGAAGTGCTTTGTTTCTCGCTTCTATATAAAGGGTGTCCCAAAACTAACGCAAGATTTAAATTTAATAAAAAGCACGGGTTTTTAAATTACAATGTTATTTTTTTATTGAATCGTAAAGTACATAGGATAGGGTTATGTATGGAATAACATATAGGGCAAATGGCCTCCACGGCTTTCCTGGCACATACGCACTCTTTTGTCGAAATTTTCCATGACCATTGTGTATAAAGGTGGATGAATTTCGTTGATGCAGCGTTCAATTTCCTCTTTCAATGCACGCATGCTTGCCATTTGCCCTATACGTTATTCTGTACATAACCCTATCCTGTGTACTTTACGATTCAATAAAAAAATAACGTTGTAATAAAAAAAAACTGTGTTTCCATTAAATTTAAATCTTGTGTTAATTTTGGGACATCCTATATATATTATAAGAAGTTTGATATGATACGTATCACTTTCTAATTACCTTCGAACCGCAAATCTTTATTTATCACTTCGTACATACATATGCGATGAGCTAATGAGAAATTGTTGAAACATCAGATAAGCATGATTCTGTAAGCGACATTTGAACCTCTAATTTAATTACGGAGATGAATTTTGTAGTGTAGTTGCATAACAAAAGTTGATAAAATCATTCCATCAATGACTTTACCATATATTAGGGGGTTGCATTGAAAGCCGCTGTTTTTTTCTTGTTTTTAAAACATTATGTCGTAATAAAATATGTGACTACCTCAATCGAAGTATTTGCCTGTGCGAAAGTTATAACTTTTTCTCACTTTTCTTTCGAAAGTTGAATTTCGCAGCGAACGAATTGTCTACTTTTTGAGCTAATCCACTCAGCAACCCAATTTTTGACTTCTTGATAATTATAGAAGTGTGTATCTTCCAAGTCGTATTGCATCGATCTAAATAAACGATAATCACTCGGGGCCAGATCTGGAGAATACGCTGGGTGCGGGGGAACTTCCCATCCAAGCTCCATCAATGTTTCTTTCACGGCTCAAGTAACATGAGGCCGAGCGTTGTCGTGAAGAAGAATCACTTTTCGGCGATTGGATGTAATTGATGGTCGTTTTTGCATCAAATTATCATTTGAACGCTGCAATTGTTGTTGATAACGTTCAGCAGTAATTGTTTCATTTGGTTTCAACAGCTCATAATAAACGACACCTTCCATATCGCACCAAATTGTAAGCATTGTTTTGTGACCGTGGATATTTCGTTTTGGTATCGACGTTGATGGTTGGCCAGGATCAACCCATAATTTTTTGTATATCGGATTGTCGAAATAGATTCATTTCTCATCATTGGTTACGATACATCATACAAAACTTTTCTTTTTATGCTTTGCAAGCAAAAAAATCGAGATCTTCAGACGATTAGCAATGGCATTTTCGGTCAATTCATGTGGCAGCCACTTTCCCTCTTTTTGAGTCTTTCCCATGGCATGTAAACGGTGTTTAATTGTAGATTCGTATCGACTTCAAGCTGATAAGCCAATTCTTTGAGCGTTTCTGTAGGGTCTAATAGAGCTTGCAGTTATTCATCTTCGAACTTCTTTGTTTGACCTGGCCGTTGTTTGTCGTGAACACCACAGTTTCCACTTTTGAAGCGATGAAGCCAGCCTCTACATACTGTTTATGATGGAGCAGATTCAGTTTAAATTTCCACAAATAATTAATGAGCTGCAGCAGCACTGTTTTTTAAATCATAGTAGTGTAGAAGTACACATCGAAAAAACAACTTGTCGTGTTCCATTTTCTTTGGTTATAGACATAGGACTTATATTAACCGAAAATATAGCAGTTTAATGGCTGAATGTTAATGAGAAATGTCCATAATTTAAAGTGATACAAAAAGTATTAGTCGTTGCGCACGATATAAGTAGTTAGAGCCATCTACAGGAAAACAGTAGCTTTCATGTAACCTCTTAATATAAAGAAATAAAAGAGGAAGCTTTTTAGTTGCAGCGTTCAGTTCGTATTGTGTATGTTCGTTGTGTGTGTAAGAGTTCATATTATTATTATGGCAGTTATAAATCTGATCAATGTGTTAACTTTATTGTTGGCCATTTTCAATTCACTGGATAGAAGAGAAAGTCCAGTGAATAATGCAGAAGTACAATTGAAAGAAGTATTACACAATATTATTATGGAAGATGCAGCATGGAAGATTCCTCATTTCGAATTGAACATGAAAATAAATTAGAATTGTAAAATTCCATCGAGGATAGTGAAATGTACGCTGTTAATATTGATTTGTTAGAATCGGATATCGAGCATGTACCTCACGTAGAAACGTATGTACCTCTTGAACCATTTCCTTGTACACCTGATGAAGAAGCAATCAGCTTTGAATATAAATGAAGTACAGTAGCTTATTGGAAGAGTGGAAAGAAAAGACGTCGAACCATAGCAGTAGTTCAACATCACTTCAAACAAGTCAAATTTGATAGACAATTGAGGAGCAAGCATTCAAAATGTATTAAATCCTGATAACCCATTTAGGAGAAAATCGCCAAAAACACCTAGTGGGCAGCGCCTGGGACAGGCGAAAATTGGTTATGGGGCATTCGATTCATCTCAGCTAGTTGACAATATATTCCAAAATTTGTTAACATTGGTCTAAAAGTATGGCAAAAATTTCATAATATATTTTGGATTTAACGCGTTTTGATTGATTGGCTTGGATTTAAAACGGTTCATTTGTGTCAATTTGGGATTTAAAATGCTTTGTTTAAACGAAATTTTTATTCTCAGGAAATATTGAATAAGCAATGCAAAAAACATAAACAACTAAAAATATAAACACATTGAAGCAAAGTAACTAGAAATACTACCCTAAAAATTAATCCCTGCATCGTCTTCTATGCAGTCGCAAACTTCTTCGCTCATATCAACATCATCTTCTATTTCATCCCCGCCGCCCTCCTCCATTTCGTCTTCATTTTCGGCACGCATTAAGTTTTTATACCACTGTAAGGACTCATCATTTTGCCATTCGTCACCAAATTGCTGGGATAACAAACGCTTCAATGTTCTTTTCTTTTTGTTTTCGATTGAACGTCCCAATACTTGCATCTGCAATCTCAAATTCTAGTCGTTCTTTCCACTTTTTAAAATCTGTTTTGAAACTTCGTCCACAAAGCGTTATATCGATAATTTTTGAAGCACTGTACCACAATCGTTTTCTGGCGTTGATTTCCAGATTTTCTGATGATTTGTTTTATGTATATGCGCTTAAATTCTGAAATTTCCATAACTTTCTGCAGACTCTGTTCTAAATATTTGACATCGAACAAGAACCAATCTCTTCCTAGCTCTTTTACAACACCAAACTGTTGATATATTTCTTTATATTCTTCTTTGCTGCTGAGTGTGGGATGCTTTCTCAAAGCGTTCTCCACCCACCCGAAAACCCTATCGGCTGGTAAAAAACTGTGACCCCGTACGGGAAAGAAAATTCGGATTTCCTTTATTACCCGGAGACTTGTTCAACAATCAGAAGTAGAGGGCATGAGTGATATGACTATTTTTAATTTGCCCCCCCCCCCCCCCCCACAGCCGTCGCAAAATAAACGCAAAACTGTTACATCAGCTGTTATATCTAAGGAATCAAGATGATGTAAAAGGGCTGAGCCAATCTGTTCGGATCCACGACCGGTTTGGTCTTCACTCTAAGAGTAAAACGTAGGGTCTCTTGAACTCATGGATATGCAGCAAAAGAAATATATGCTGATTTGGTGTACGTAAAATGCATTACTAATAGGAGTTCGTGGTAGTGGTTGAATCTGCTGGAGATCAAAGCAGAAAGTTTTTGAGATAGGTGGCGTTTCTCTGGCCAGTTCATAGAAGGCTATTGCTCTTTTTTTGGACTCTCAATTCCAGCATAGCGCTCCTTTTTTTCTCAGCATTGTGGCAAGTTTTTATTCGGTGACGTAGCCGGGTACATTGGGCGCAAGTATCTGAGGAGGGAGAAGAGAATCCGACGTTGAATTCAGTTTTGAAGGTTGTTGAAAACATCATTAGACTCGATTTTGATGCTGCATCACATTGCTGATTGAAGGCTTTATGCAATTTGGAAATGCTCATCTCAGCTAGCAAATAAATGCGTTTAGACTATTTCCGATTGCAGTGGCTTTCCGTTGCCTTAAGCTTGCCTATAAATTCCCTGATTTTCTGTTTTCTTCCTATAGACTTCGTGGAACACCGGTCACCACCTCTGCGCTCTTTAGGTACATTTCCATCGTGTATTTGCCGCGCTACCAGGTTAATACGTCTTTGACTAATGCCCAGTGCAGCTATCAAGAATTTGGCACAAACTCAAACTACACGTCCTCCTTTTTTCTTTAAAAAACATGCTGTGTTGTATCTTCCTGTCTGGGTGTTTCTTTCAGCGGACATCGTCTCTCATTGGGCGAAACCGATAAGAAGTGAGCCAACCTTATCTCTTGATCCAATTTATTCGCGGTTTGATAAAACGTTGCACGATTCTACTCAATATCCGACAACTTTATTGAATGACATGCTCAGGTAGGACCATTATGTTTGCGTGGTCTAACAAAGTGACGTCTATCGAATGCTTTCTTCTTATACCTGGTATTCGGAGAATACCAACATTATTAACTACTCATCCTGTGATGAGAAACATAACCTCACCTTGCATCCTTCGCCAGTTTCCGTTTGCTAGGATTGAGAGATCTCACTCTTGTTCCCGCATTTATTTCACTCACTGCGTTCTTCAACGGCGAGCGCGAGACGGAAACGCGCTCTCTAAAACGGCGAGCGCGAGACGAAAACGAGCATTCCCCTAATCGAGAAATGCTAATACTATACGCAACGGGCGCTCCTAAGCGAGGAACGCTACTACGGAGCGCGTCGACGGGAAGACGCGGCAATGTGTCGCGGCTACGAGGGAAAAAACTGCGGCTATAGTCCGGTCAGGTTAGCCTAAAAAATAGGGGTACCCTTGCATAAATTCCCAAGAAGCTCCCAAAGTTCGCAAAAATGGGATTTTTGGATTTATTAGCGGAACGGTTAGTGTGTGTGTGTGTTTCATGATAAAAATAGTTCCGACAAAAATTGTAGATCATGCAATTCTCTACAAAAATTGTTCTTATACTTTTTTCCTAAGATTCACCATTTCTGAGAAAAAGCCATTCTAAAGTTGTATTCTCCATAATATGCGTGACTACGCTGCCTGTGTACATCATTGGGCGTATAATATAAATAAAACTATTAGTCTGCATGACTAATACATTAATATTGAATGATAATTCTAAAGGCGCGTCCTCACTGAGTCGACAGACTCGATCGACAATGTCGGCTCATGAGGACGCGCCTTTAGAATTATCATTCAATATTAATATATTAGTCACGCAGACTAATATTGGGTTGATGCATAATTATTGCGGCTTTTTTGGCGGCTTCTTTTTCTTTAAAAATTGGCATTTTGTTAATTTTTTTCATTAAAATAATCTTCTCTATTTAATTAATAAAATTCATGTCGAAAATCATGTCCATATTCGTCATATTATGCTCTACCACTTCGAGAAAGATGGAAGGCGGCACAGTCATTTCGCGATCTCAACGAACTTTTCGGCGAGGGAACAATCAGCAAAAGCCAAGTTAAAAGATGGTTCAAAAAGTTCAAATCGGACGATACAAACATTACAGATGAAGAACGAAGAGGTCGACCATCTAATTTCAACGACCAGGCACTTTTGGCAGCCGTGGAAGAAGACGAAAGCTTGGCAATACGAATGCTGGCCGACGACTTTGATGTGAACCATTCGACCATTGTTCGTCATCTCAAAAAGGTCGGAAAAATATGGAAATTGGCTGTATGGGTTCCCCACGAACTCTCCAACCACAACAAAGCCGAACGTGTACGAATTTTCACTAATTTGCTGCAGCGAAACGAGCAAGCACCCTTCCTGAAGAATCTCGTCACTGGAGATGAATCATGGCTTCTTTTCAAAAACGACGTCTTCTTCCACGGCTGCCAAAAGTGCCTGGTCGTCGAAATCAGATGGTTGACCTCTTCCTTCGTCATCTGTAAAGTTTGTATCGCCCGATTTGAACTTTTTAAACTATTTTTCAATTTGGCTTTTGCTGATTGTTCCCTCGCCGAAAAGTTCGTTGAGATCGCGAAATGACTGTGCCGCCTTCCATTCTTTCTCGAAGTGGTAGAGCATAATGTGAGTGCACTGGTATCCGCCCATGTCAGATTTTTTTAGCGGGAAATGTAATATTTAATTACCATGGCCAAATATAGAAAGAAGAGTAAATATAATACAATGATGGACTCTTTTTCATAAGTAAAAAAATTTAAAAATGTGAAAAGGGATTCATAATAATTAAATAATAAAATTTTAAAGTGAAGGGTCAAAAGGGTCAGTATTCGACCGTCTGTTTTCGCTCTGCGCCGGTACCGAATAACGTAATTTTACAATAATAAAATGTCTTTTTCAGCACTTCCAATAATTTTAATTTATATTACAATATATTATTCAACAATGTAAACATATTTTAATACGTTTGTTACTTACATTTTGTCGTATCCATCTGAACTACTGATTTCCAATCCTAACCTATTCTTCTAACGAAATACATTCAAAGCATGATATTAGTGCCACGCATCGAAACAAATTAATAAATTTTAAACATTAAAAAATGTTAAATATTAAATATTTCCATAACCGACCTTCGGTGGACGGATACCCATACACAGTCGGATACTGGTGCACTCACGGTATGACTTATATGGACATGATTTTCGACACGCATTTTATTAACTAAATAGAGAAGATTATTTTAATGAAAAAAATAAACAAAATGCCAATTTTTAAAGAAAAATGTACAGAATTCGCCACCAAGCAAAGTTCAGATACATTGGAAATGAACATAGTTATTGTTTTCATATTTTCTCCTGGGCTATAATCTTCTTTCTCAGTTACAGCGAAGTGTGGCACGATACATGAGAAAACGAAGGAACTGTATAATTGACTAAAAACAACAAAGTAGATCGTAAGTGTATTGACACGAAAAAATACATATAAGAAACACATATCATATTATATGAATAGAAACATGAACATACAGTATGATATAAGAAAAAGGAATTTTTATATTTCTAAAAGAAATGAAACCTGACTTCGCAGATACCCTCGTACTAACACTTTGAAACAGAATGAAAACCCTGAAAAGTAATGACATAATAAATACGCACCTTTGCATGAGAAATACGAATATTTTGAAACAGAAATAAAACTGAAAATTTAACACTACATACATCATCACCAATCATCTGTACGAATCAAAGTACCGCGAACATATTGCGATGACAAAGGTTGTTCATCATCTGAAGAAGATGAATCCTTGGACATCTTAAATAGTTTACATTTTTGTGACATTGCCATTGCAAAATCTTTACCGGGGTCGACTCGTGGAAAATCTAATGGCATATAAGCCATCGATTCCACTGTGTCATATGTAGAGAAATACCACTTCGAGTAATTTTTAAACCACGAATTTGCAAGAGCATCATTGTGTGCATATAAGAGTTGGTTTGATCAATTGTTCCCACTTAACTATTTTCATTTCTCGACTTGTTTTCTCAAAGAGAAATAAGGGAGAATTAATGCAACTAGGTATATCATTGTTATTAAAGACTTTGAATCCAAAAATGCCTGAACTATCTTCACCCGCAGAGAAATGAGAAGGCGCTTTGGCGGTTAACAATTTCTTGCGCAAATTTGCAAACATTTGTTTCATGTTATCTAAAATACTGAACCGTTTACACGCTTCCACGAACACCGGAATACTTGCCAACACTTTAACATCCGTTACAAAACATTCGACAAATTCTTGCACATTAAGGTATTTCCATGGTTTTGCGTTTTTCTTACGAATCTCATGAAATTTTGCCAATCAAAAGACTGAAATATTACCCATCGATTCCCAAAATTTCAAAAGGCTGAGCCATGTAGTTTAAAAGAAAATGTTAATTCAAAGTAGCATTTTCTACACTGACTTTCAATGGCTAGCATGTAGAAAGACGGTACCTCAGTAACGTTTTGAGCTATAACTACAGAACCAATCTTACAATGTTAAAGAAAAACTAACGGCGAATAAAATGATATTGTAGGATTATGTTCACAAAAACTGGAAGTGCTGAGCCATATAGTTTCAGAGAAATTATAACTTAAAAACTGAGATTTTTCTTGAAACTGCAAAGTGGTGGGGACGAGTAACGATGATGTGGCAACAGTGTGCACAGCTGATTTAGCCCTCTCCTGTGACTATGGGACTCAGTAGTACTTTTGCTACCGGAGAGGGGATAGCCAGTGGCATGGCGCGGCAGCCCCCACTACGGCACGTAGTGGCAGGCACAGCAGTATTCTAAGGAGAGAGAAGCACTGTTGCCACGATTATCGGGCCAAGCAGTGTATATGTGTGAGGTACATTTGTACACAGGAGGTCTCTGTGTAGCAAGGAGCTCAGAGTACAGAGTTACTCAAAAGTTTCGTTCGTGCGTAATACAGTTTGTGATCAGTTGGACTAAGTCCTGAAGCAAAAAATTTGAATACGACTGTCACCATTGAAATACCTTAATTGTCTACTCTCTCTTCGTGCCACCAGTGACTGACTGTGGGCACTCTAGCAGTTGAACTCTATGCTTCGGCTCTAATTGATTAATATGTCTTATAATCATGCGATGTAGAAAATCTTCCGAATGAGTAATTGTCATGCCGTACGCGTTAGCGACGAAAAACAATGCCGGTTTCTTTTTGTACACAAATTGGCAGAAATGGGTTTTAGCAACGGGTCTTTTTAAAAATTTTAATATGGCCTCAATACACACACGATACAACACACACCCGGGAGATATTCGTTTTCGCACCGCGAAGAATCGTTAGGTCCGATTCACACAGAACTGGTGCGTGGTGGTGGTGTGGGACTAGCGTGGTACGGGCATGTCCCACCTGCATGTTAGCCTATAAGGACCGTGCAAGAACTATAGAAAGAGTTGTAGCGTCGATGCTTGTGCTACATCTAGCGATTATAAGAAATTAAGGGATACTTTTTAACACGGGGAACATACACCCAGGGACACGGCATCTGTCGCTGGTGACTTTTTTTAAACGTTATTGTTAAATGTACTATAACTAATGAATAATTAATTCTCATGCGCTCATTAGCTACGGTGGCGTCTACTCTCGTTAATGAAAGCATGAGGATTATTAATTATTGGTTAGTACGTTTAAAAATAACGTTTAAAAAAAGTCACCAGTAACAGATACCGTGTCTCCGGGTGTACACCCCCCGACTCGGATTTTGTCGCTGGGGAATTTTCAAGAGGAAGTTTAGCAGAGTCTCGTGTAGATGACCGATACGGGAGACGATGCGGGAGATATATGGCTGACAGGATTGCGGGGTATGGAATGATGAAGTTGTTTTGTGAATTCGGTAGAGAAAAAGTAATCTAATTTTCTTTCAGTTTATTTACCACTACTTTACAATAATAAATTTTTACGAACATTTATTTTTATACAACGAATTCACAAAATTTAACCTCATCATTCCATACCCCGCAATCCTGTCAGCCACGTCTCCTGCATCGTCTCCCGTATCGGTCATCTACACGCGACTCTGCTAAACTTTCTCTTGAAAATTCCCCAGCGACAGAATTCGAGTCGGGGTGTGTAGAATAAGAAAAGTTAAAAATGTTAAAAATAATAAGGCACGGATTTTTTGCCAATACAAAATACCCCCACTGAAGGCCAAAATAAAGATAAAGGTGAAAAACTGTTTCACTCAGGTCATGTGTTCAATGATGAAGAGATAAATAATCCCGAAACACAAAAAGTAACCATAACCTCAAAGGTTGTAGCTCAGACCACAGTCTCAAAGGCTTATGACATTCGTTTATCACGCTCCCATGCCCGATGAACGCTAGCAGTGGGAAATTTGTAAAATTGAATTTGTCCACTAGACGGTTTTTCATGATTCCCGGCACTTCAACAATTTTGAATGCAACATACGTGATACGATGTACGCATAATGATATTAATTATTTGTCCAAATAATTAATATTTCAATAATTAAAAATGTCTCCCATATGAACACTTGTAAAATTTTCTCCAAAAATTCTAATTATTGCCATCAGGTGGCGTAGCAATCGTCATGCACGGTCCCTATGAGGCTATTCAGATAGAGGTGACGTGGCACTGGCGTGATGACTCCCGCTACCGCCACGCCACTTCGACACCATGAGAAGCCTACAGGAGTGGCACGTGCCATACGAAAGTCTGGTATTCCGTCGCACGATAAACGGAATTCGGAAGGTCGATTCGTACCTCTTAACCCATTTGCATTAAAGCGCGGAAAAATTCCATGAGCCCGCGGCTGTCTTCTATCACCGAGTGCGGAATAATCCGCGAGCCGCTGACTGTCTTTTGTTACAAGTCGCTGAATATTCTTCAGACGCAATACATTCTGAACGAGTTTTACTTTTGTTGTGAAAATCTTTTTAATTGCCACTATGACTAATTGTAAGTGCTATCATTGTTTCGACAAACGATAGTCGGAATTCTAAATATCAGTCCTAACCGCTCAGTATTATCACGATCTATATGCATACCTCATTAATCTAGGGTCAATCTCGCCATAAGATGGGCGGTATATAGGGTGTTTCCCAATTACGGTTCGTAACTTCAGGGTGTAATTCCTTGCAATATTTTAATAAAAAAAACTTATATAAACATGTTTCGGGAATTGCTTATATTCCGAAATATAGAGTGTTGAGAAGATGTCAAAAAATCAATATTTTTGCACATAAAGCTTGAATGGTCGTTCTCAAAATTTTGGAGTTAACCCTTTGCCCTCGAGACCTTTTTCACACGTGCAAATCAGCAACTCGAGATGATTTCGCGAATATCGCGAAAATCTAATGTACACTGTGAAAAGATTGTATAGTAAACATTGTGTTACTAAGTTTTCATCATACAAATGTATCCATTAAAATTACTATATACGACTAAAACAGTTATATTTACTACAGATTTGATTCCCTTTGCACTCAAGGACATTTCGCGCGCGCGAACCAGCAACACGAGGCGATTTTACCTTTTCGCGCCTACAAATCTATTCCATGCGAATGCTAAGCTGAGACTAACTACGCTGAATAAGAATGCAGGCCGAGCCTCGTAGTATAGGTACGGGTACACAAGTGTAGTGACATATTAGGCGGGAAACCGCAAAAACGCTAAAACTAGCGGTTAGGCGGGAAACCGCCAGCAGTGTAATCTCAATGCCCAAAGACATATTACGTTCCCGCCTGCCGCTGCGATTAGGCGGGAAACCGAAAAAACGCTAAAACTAGCGGTTAGGCGGGAAACCGCCAGCAGTGTAATTTCAATGCCCAAAGACATATTACGTTCCCGCCTGCCGCTGCGATCGGCGGCAAAATGTAGCCCGCGACTTGTCGGCGGGAAAGCGATTTGCGTCTTTCGGTTTCGGCGGGGGAAACATATACAAACTAACGGCTGTTGTTCGTGATTGGCGGGCAAGGGTGAAGTGGTCGTTCACGCGTCACTAAACCAAGTCTACTCCACCTCCGCGTGGTGTCCGCTGGATAACTTCGATTTCCATTGGAGCGAGGTGAACCAACGGAGTTCAGGCTAGCCCGGGAGGAATTGCCCTTCACACTAACGGGTGAACTTGAAGAAGGGTTCATGCCACGGCATGAGCTCGAGCATTTGCGGCCCCTGAGGGGGTCCGATAGTAGCAAGTACCTAACTGTGCCCGTGTGACTTGTCATGCGGGCACCGAGGCGCCAAAAGGCGACCTCTCGGGACCTTGTGTCCCAGCCCGGCAATAAGTGCCTCGAACGAGTCGTGATTAGGCATAGCCTCGTGCAAGGTTTCGGAGAATTTCGGGTCTTGGCTCTAGCGGTTCCTTTTGGACTAGCCCCACCGCAGGAGACTTGACTCCGGGTACTACCGGCCGCGCACTTGGCGTCTAATCGCGATGCGACGTATCGTCTGATCGTCGCCTGGCAGGGGGCTGCTGGGTAATGGTTGGACGTGGTCATAACTACTGGGGGCCTTATGGCCCCCAGTTCACGTTAGGGACTTTTGGAGGTCCCGTCGCGCATGCAATGCGCGAAGCAGTACGCGACGCGAAAGCAATGCGCGACGGCCCTCCATAAGCTACTGAGGGACCGTTGATGCTCGGCAACAGACGTCAGCCCTGCGTCGCCTAGGGGTTCCCTGTGAAGGCCTGGGATCAATGTTGAACGCACCTTCCCCCGTCTGCTGTACGGAGCGTCCCATGTCGTCGGAGAAGAGGGTCCTGGGCGCTGAGGAAAACGGGGGCCGGTGTTAGTTGCCCCCGGGCTCCAACACTCGTCTTTGGCCTCGGATTCGGCTAGAGGGGAGCCCGGATATCATGCAGCCGTGATACCGGGTATTCAGCACGGGATGACCATACACGCATGTGAGTGGGTCCTTTGGGCGAGGAAGCGGGCATGCCTGCGGACTATATCCGGGACGATGTCCTAACCCGGCACCCCTCCCGGGAGGCTACTGCCGGGTTCCATTTGAGGGTCCGTGGAGGCCGGGGCACGCCTCCGGATGAATTAAAATCGACTCTGTATGGATAAACTAAACAAACAAACTCGCGCGAGATGGCAGCCCACGAGGTCGCAGCCGAAGCGTAAAGCTAAGGCTCGCCCCAGTGGGGCCGTTGTAAACAGGATGGCTCTCCTGGCGCGGTTTGGTCTTAAAGAGGTCAGGGTCGTGCTAGAGAGAGCCAGACCTGTATTGAACGATCGAGCAACGCCGAAGGCGGCAGGTGAGAGTCCCGCACCGTCACTACGTGGCGGCAGTGGGGCAACGAGCCATGCGCGGCCTGGCGTTAGCCCGACGCCGGTGGATAACGATGCAGGAGCACCTCCCGAGGTGTCCACTGGCTCGAACGAGGCTGCGCCGCCCCTGAGGATAATGCAACTAAATATGCAAAGATCCAGGCAGGTGACGGACGAGGCCCGAATGATGATGTGGAACAAACGCATTGATGTCCTCCTTATGCAGGAACCATATAACGTTCGAGGAAACGTAATGGGCTTCGGCGTAGCAATGATGATAGTTACCGGCGGGGCACCTGGACAACAGTCCATGGCAGCCGTTGCCGTAAGGAACAGGAGTTACACGGTGCTAAAGGTTGGACATCTCTGCAACCAGCACTGCGTAGTCGTACAGGTAATGGGTGACTTCGGGAATTATTATCTCGTAAGTCTCTACTGCCAGTACTCCGAGGAGATCTCTCCTTACCTGGAATACCTGGATGGGATTTTGAGAGAACTAAAAGGTTCCAAAATACTCGTAGCCGTTGACGCCAACGCTAGGTATCCCATGTGGGGAAGTGACCAGCACGACGCCAGAGGCGAGGAGTTTGAACAACTGGTCATGCAGCATAACCTAATAGTAGCCAACGAGGCAGGCAACCCGCCCACGTACGCCAGTACAAATGGCGAGTCTAACATAGACATTACGCTGGTAACGGGAAATGCGGCCTCAACGGTGAAATCATGGAAAGTCCACAGTGGCTGGACCTCGAGCGATCACAGATCCATAGAGGTAGTACTGGCGGACAGATGCGGTGAACTAGAGCAACCCACCAAACCAAGGTTTCTCACAACTAAGGCAGACTGGCCAAAGTTTGAAGAAGTCCTTGAGGAATCGGGTAAGGTACTCCTACAGCAGGAAGTTGCTTCCCCAGTGGATGTCGAGAGGCTCGCGGTTCGTGTAGAGAATGCGCTGATTGCGGCCTGCAACGAATCCATCCCGCTCAGAGAGTGGCGGCACAAGCGGGTAGCCTGGTGGAATAAGGCCCTAGCCGCTCGCAAACGTAAGGTATTTGCCCTGAGAAGGCGATACCAAGTTGAACACGAAGCGAACCAGCGAGCGGTTAAAAGAGCCCGATACCTAACCGTAAGGCGAACCTACCGAGACGCCATCCTGAAAGCGAAGCTGTCGAGTTGGAGAGAATTTGTCACCAAACACGGCAACGCAAAACCGTGGGGTCTTATCTACAGGATCTCCACTGGTAAGCTCAGGGTTGAGAGACCACTGAGTACCATAAGCACTAGGCAGGGATATACGAGGGACTGGCAAGAAACCGCATGTACCCTGTTGAACAGGCTTATTCCGGACGACTCCACACAGGAAGAATCTGAAAGTCAGAAGGCAACGAGAGAGTATGCCAGTGTACCTCCCGAGACGGAGGACACACCAGACTTCCTCCTTGAGGAAATGGGTCAGGCAATCTTTCGCCTCAAACCTGGAAAGGCTCCTGGGACGGACAGAATAGAGGTGGCGGTCGTCCGAAAAGCGTTGATGGTAGACTCAATGAGGGCAGTCTTATTGAAGCTCTACAATGGGTGCTTGAAATGTGGCGCCTTCCCAAGAAGGTGGAAACATGGCTCTATTGTCACCATCCTTAAAGACCCTAGTAGGGATCAAACCAATCCCAAGTCGTATACCGTATGTCCAATGGCTAGTCGAGCAGGTGCAGCGACCTGAATTTTCCTGAAACTTGACTTCGGCAGTGTTTTAGTTAAAGGTGGCTTTGGAAGATGGCGCGCATACGAGCGAAACGTTTGAAATATCTAATTTCCCGATAGGTAAAAGCGGGAGGTAGATAAATGCGGGAGATCGAAGTGTAACCTCAAAATTGTGAATGTTGGAATAATGGTGAGTAATTGTTTGATACGATAAGACATAATAATTCGGGTTTTTTTTCGATGTTCAACTAAATAACACGACTGATACCTAATTGCAGAGAGAAGCGACTGGCAGTCGTGGAGGAAGGGACTACCGTCAACGTGATCCTCGTCAGAGTGGTCGAGCTCTGCCTCGGCGACGAAAGGTGCAATTAAAATGAAATGAAAGCCTGAGTCAAGGTGAAAATTGGAAGGCGTGGAAAGAAAACGCGGCAGAGTCGCCAACAGAAGGAGTGAGTGAAGTGCGAAAGAAAAGTGCAGTGGCGCCGAAAAACGTCGCATGTAGAAGGCAGTGACGAACAGCAGCAGCAGCTGGTCGACACTGCTCAACTCCGCACCAGCTCCTGAATGATATCTCGCCGATCGCGATACGCGGCAGCTCCTGTGGACAACGATTCCAGACACTCGAGTCGTAGTCGCAGCAAGGACAGCAGCAGCAGCAGCGTCGACGGCAGGGCCACCGTTGGAAAGCGAAGGCAATCCAAGACCGACTCGGATAGCTGTAAGAGAAAGACACATCGGCGGAAACATAAAATATCGAAGCAAGACTTGCAATGAGAGTGTGGTAAGAGGAAGAAGAAAAATGACAGAGACAAGGCGACGAGACGGAGGAGGAAGTCGTCACCACGAAGGGTTCCTGAAACGGTAGCAGTACTAGCACCGTGCGAACAGTTCCAGAGAACAGGCCGTCTACACCCAGTCGTAAATCATGCCGAATTCCTGTGACACCCGACAGCGGCATCACGTCAGGAGTGTGATCGGTGGAGAAGAACGGGAGCCTCACTGAAAAAGGAAGAAGCAGTGTTGGCGGTGGTAGTGACAGCTAAGGAACCCTTCGTGGTGACGACTTCCTCCTCCGTCTCGTCGCCTTGTCTCTGTCATTTTTCTTCTTCCTCTTACCACACTCTCATTGCAAGTCTTGCTTCGATATTTTATGTTTCCGCCGATGTGTCTTTCTCTTACAGCTATCCGAGTCGGTCTTGGATTGCCTTCGCTTTCCAACGGTGGCCCTGCCGTCGACGCTGCTGCTGCTGCTGTCCTTGCTGCGACTACGACTCGAGTGTCTGGAATCGTTGTCCACAGGAGCTGCCGCGTATCGCGATCGGCGAGATATCATTCAGGAGCTGGTGCGGAGTTGAGCAGTGTCGACCAGCTGCTGCTGTTGTTCGTCACTGTCTTCTACATGCGACGTTTTTCGGCGCCACTGCACTTTTCTTTCGCACTTTACTCACTCCTTCTGTTGGCGACTCTGCCGCGTTTTCTTTCCACGCCTTCCAATTTTCACCTTGACTCAGGCTTTCATTTCATTTTAATTGCGCCTTTCGTCGCCGAGGCAGAGCTCGACCACTCTGACGAGGATCACGTTGACGGTAGTCCCTTCCTCCACGACTGCCAGTCGCTTCTCTCTGCAATTAGGTATCAGTCGTGTTATTTAGTTGAACATCGAAAAAAACCCGAATTATTATGTCTTATAGTTTCAAACAATTACTCACCATTATTCCAGCATTCACAATTTTGAGGTTACACTTCGATCTCCCGCATTTATCTACCTCCCGCTTTTACCTATTGTCGCGTCTGTAGTCAGACTTAACTTAAAATCCCTATTTCCGGAAATTACTAGATCTGTGGCGGCGCATTTAAACGCTTTGTATTAACGTTTAATCATCATTGTTCATTAGGAAGTAAGGTATAGATGAAACGTAGTAGAGAGAAAGAACGAGAACGTCGGGGACTGCGTTATAAGCTAAATAAGTCGCGGGTCACAGTGGTTTCTATTCAAGCCGCAAGCCACTGCGATCTCCGTTTATAAATATAGTATTTCCTTTCGTGAACCGAAGACTGCGATCTCCGTTTATAAATATGGTATTTCCTTTCACGAACCGATAGGCCATAGTTTAGCTAGCGAGAATAGGTCCCCTTTCTTCGAGTCACGTAGGTGTGCGCGGATAAGTTTCCGTCATCGATTGCGTAAGACCGAGCGCGGTAGATCCATGGGGGTCGACGCGTTCTTTCTTCGCACGTGGACGCGTGGTGCGTGGATTACATCATCGTGCGTAGAGGGAGAAAGTGGGAGTGGAGTTCTTGACTTCGCCTAGAGCCGAGTATTAGATTGGTTCCCCACCGTTGCCGAAAGGCGGGGACTTAGGATTTAAAAGGGTGCACTTTGCCGCTCGCGGGGCACTCAGATAAAGATTTATAACGCGACTTTATATTCGAAAATGTGCCAAAATATATTCGATTGGTGATCACCTCATTTCAAGAAAGAGTAGTTTTCTTCCTACCTAAATAAAACTCTCCAGTTCCTGATCCGGCTTCTTTCAAGCAGAGTGGTTTAGCACTCCACGGGCACGGACCTGCCCCCTGGAATTGGATAAAGAAGACCAGCCCGGCACGCAACACTATCGGGAAATTAGATATTTCAAACGTTTCGCTCGTATGCGCGCCATCTTCCAAAGCCACCTTTAACTAAAACACTGCCGAAGTCAAGTTTCAGGAAAATTCAGGTCGCTGCACCTGCTCGACTAGCCATTGGACATACGGTAGACCGATATGCCTTCTCTCCATAATGGGGAAAGTGCTGGAGAAACTCATCCTGGGAAGACTCCAACCGGTATTGAACGACCAGGGGTACAGCTCTGACAGGCAATACGGATTCAGGCCTAAACGGTCGACGGAGGATGCTCTAATAAAGTTTAGGAGCCTGGTATCCGAAAGCAGTCAGAAGTACGTCCTGGCAATCGCCTTTGACGTGGCGGGGGCCTTCGACAACGTCTGGTGGCCGGCGGTTCTTTCCTCTCTAAAGAGGCGGAACTGCCCAAGGAACCTATACGTCCTGATGGAGAGCTATTTTAAGCATAGAGTAGCCTGGCTGCACTCAAAGTGCGCCAAGGCAAATGAAGAAGTCACGAGAGGATGCCTACAAGGTTCAGTCCTCGGACCGAGCTGCTGGAACCTCGTCTTTGACGAGATCCTACGCCTGCTCGAGGATGATGGTGACTGTGAACCAATAGCATATGCCGACGACCTCCTAGTCTTAGTTAGTGGATGCTCTAGGATCGTCGTAGAAAGAAAGGCACAGAGAGTGGCGGATAAACTAACTGCATGGACAAAAACACAAAAATTGCAGATATCAGCAGCAAAAACCGAAATGCTGCTGGTAAAGGGCATCCTTGATGAGAGACGACCGCCAAAAATACAACTCTATGGCAAATCCATCAAGCTAAAGCAATCCATCAGGTACTTGGGTATACACTTCGGCTCAAGGTTGTCGATCCTCCCGCACGTGAGGGCTCTATCCAGCAGATGCACTAGCCTGATTGGCGGCATGGTAAGGGTGGCAAGGACGGGATGGGGCCTCGGTCCCAGATCGCTGAGAACTCTGTACAGAGGACTCTTCACCCCAATTGTCACCTACGCCGCAGCGGCCTGGGCTGATCTGCTGAATGTAAGGACCCGGAGGCTGCTGGCAACAGCCCAGAGGCGAGTCCTCATTGGGATAACGAAGGCGTACCGGACGGTCTCCACAGATGCGCTCACGGTAATTGCTGGGGCATTGCCAATTGACTTGGCCATTCTCGAACGAGCACTTCAATACAAGATCCGAAAGGACGAGAACTTTACCTTTGGTAACTTCACGTTCACCCCTGACAACCCGTCGAACGAAGCAGACGACCCGCATACCATGGCGGTCGCCCGAAAGGGGTTGAAAAACGAGGTACTGAACGCCTGGCAAGCCAGGTGGGACGCCTCCAACAGGGGTAGAACAACATACTCGTTCTTAGGTGACGTAAAGTGCCGATTCAGATCCATTTGGATGGAAATGAATCACTATGCCACGCAATTCGTGAGCGGCCACGGAGACTTCAACGACCGACTATTTCGGTTGGGGCTGGCTCCGAATAACCTGTGTGAATGCGGACTACCTGAGACGTCGACCCACGTCCTTCAAGAATGCACACTGCATCACGAGGCGCGGACTCGACTGGCCAGGGAAATGCAACCGGTCGGACCGCTGTTATGGCCAATGAACGAGCAGCAGCTGCTCCAAAGAGCCTACATTGGACACTTCAACAGCTTTGCTGTGGAGGTTAACAGGGTTAAGAGCGAAAGGCGAGCAACAGAACGCGGCGGAGGCGAAGACCAGTAGCTGGCGGCTGCCGAGGGAGTCTAGCTCTGTGTGGGCTCTCAAGGAAGTCGAAACTTAATGACGTAAACCTAGAACTGTGCATCTGTCAGGGGACTAAACCTTGACTGATGGACTAGCCCGAAAGGAGTTCCCTTCGCACTAACGGGCGAACCACACGAAGGAACCTGCTCACCGAAGCAACAGCAAGGGAGCAGTCCCTGCTCCCGAGCTATTTCGGAAGGCAAGGTCGTGAACAGAGACGGCTAAGCCGATCGACCGAACCGGGTCGACCCTGTCGATTGGCCTCCCCGCTGCCCTGCATAACCCCCCCAGGGATAGTGCGGGGGACCGACCGATGGGGAAAACCGGTAGTGGATCCTTGCATGCGTACAGTCTCTTAATGATGCGCCAGCGGCTATGCGGCTGGCACAGATGATTATGCCCACACGTAGACGCAGAGCTGCCGAAGGAGACACTAGCTTGACAGTAGTTACCCCCTTTAAGCTGTCGGGTGAACCGTGCAAAAGGGGAAAAAGGCGGGAAAGGCCGAAGCCCGCGACGTGTTTCCCTCTCTGCCCTGTAACACATCCAGGGATGGTGAGAGGGGTCTGCGCTGGGCACGGCTAGACCTGCGTTCCCCCTAACTCATTCGAGTAAGGAGGGAAGGGCGCTCGCTACCAACACAAAATGTGATCCGGGTGGCGTCGTCCATCGCGAAAACCCCCCCGTCTGCGCGGGCGGACGGAGCGCACGAAGGCAATCCTCGCTCTGACTCTGATCGCCGGATATGATCTTCGGTGGAGGGAGCTGCAGGAGAGCACGTAGCGCCCGCCTGCTCGACGCGTGCACTCCACCTCCCATATTCCCCTCGCCCCTCCACTTCCTACACCTTAGAAGCTGAGTAACGTGCTGGTGACTGTGCCTCCTCGTGGTCCCCGCTGGTAACGGCCGCCTGACCGCCGGGCTTCTCGAAGCCAGACGATCGGACGGTCGGCCAAAACGGTCACTGTCCCTCTGTGGGGCCGGCTTCTCCTGTCTTAAGACCCCAATGGGCGAGGACGGGGATTTCTCCAAGGCTAAACAGTCCCTGACTGTAGGAAAAGGTTTTGGACTGGTTCTGCTTTGCAGGTGTTTGGCGACGATGGTGGATGTAAAACTTGACAACACCTCGGTAAGGCCCACAAGCCGGTACGACTGAGACGCCAAGCCCTTGGGCTGGCAATGCATCTCACAATTCCAGCAATGGAATTTGCATTCGATTGTTGTTCGTGATTGTGACAAGTGTCTCGGCACGCGCAGGGCTCCTCGAACCTCTCAATTTTCACCAGACTCACGAGAGGACACAGACACTCGTTGCCCTCCGCTATCGGCCAGACGCGCATACGCCTGTCCCTGGACTGCATCACGGGACGTCAACGTATCTGCGCGTCTCCCCGGAGTCTTTCTCATGGTTTTTCTCTTCCACTTTGTCGAAATTTTCTTCTCGCATCGTGGAATGGAAAAAACCCGCCCTTGTGCCAAAGCGTACCCCTGCCTTGCGAGCCGTTTCCCGGCAGTTGTGAAATATCCGTCTTCGTATTTGCATCTCCTCCTACTCGTCTCGTAAAGTCCACGTATTTTCTAAACTGCAATCCTCTCTCTCTCCAGTTTCTTCGTCTTTGTCTATCCCTTCGTCGCAACAGAGTTCTCTAGTGCTCTCCCCTAAATTCCGATTCATCTTCCTCTCTCCATCCCAATCATGTCCATAGAAAATCTCATTGCGCTCGTTGAGATGCATCCGGCCGTTTGGGACAAAAGTTGTGAAGAATATAAGGACAAATGTGAAAAAGAAAAGGCTTGGATCGAGGTCGCCCGAAGCATCTTCCAGGAGTGGGATTCATTTGGGAAGAAAGAACGAAATACGAAATGTAAGTTAAAGGTACCAAATAATTATTTAGGTGAAAGGTTAATGATTAAAAGGTAAACAATTGAAAAAGTAAATCTAGTATATAAAAAATCAATGTTCGTTTGTTTGTTTGCTCGTATTTTGATTAGCAGATTGATTAGCATTTATTTTCAACACATGAAAATTACGATTAAATGTACAAAAAAATCGTTCAATACGTTTTAACACAATTGTAACATAACTTCGACATAGTCTTAACATAACTGCGATAACATCCTTCCGCTTCAATAATTATATTGTTCTTGAAACGGGACGGCACCAATCCCGACAAAATAATCAGCGAAAATATCGCGAACTTGTATTCTTTGGTCGCGGGGGGCTGCACCAGCGTTCATTACTTCAGAAAATGGAGGGATTTCACTTTCTTCATAATTAACGCCATCTCTTTGCCGAACGAAATTGTGTAGAATACAAGAGGCTTTTACAATAATATCAATAAGCTCTGGTCGTACCAAAATTGGTGTGTGAAAAATTCGCCATTTGTTAGCCAACAAACCAAACGCACACTCGACTGAACGTCTGGCTCTGGAAAGCCGGTAATTATAAATCCTTCGACGACCATCAATGTCACGTGAAGGAAAGGGTCTCAAGAGATTAGTATGAAGTTTGAACGCTTCATCCCCAAGAAACACAAAAGGTTGAGGGCTTGAATCTGTACCGGGTAGACACCTAGGTGCAGGAATATTCAATTGGCCGGAATATAATTTCGTACCAAATGTGCTATCACGGAATACAGTCGAATCACCTTCTTGACCATAAGCTCCTACGTCGATTGAAATGAAGCGAAGGTTCGCATCGGCAACTGCCATTAGAACCACCGAAAAATACTTTTTATAATTAAAAAATGTAGAGCCAGATCTCCGCGGTTTAACACAATGAATGTGTTTGCCATCCACCGCGCCTAAGCAATTTGGAAAGTTTGTTTTCTCTTGAAAAGTGTCGGCGATCTGGTACCATTCCTCTTTTGTTGGCTCAGGCATTTCAATATCTTTCAAAGCAAACCAGATTGCTTGACAAGTTTCAGATACTATATCGGCAATCGTACTCCTCCCAATGTAAAATTCATATTGTAGAGCCGTAAAGGTATTTCCCGTGGCCAAGTATCTGCAAAAAGTTTGAAAATGTACCCCCAATTTAAGTGAATGTGTTTTTCTGTAATTTATTTTACAATTCCTTTTCAATTATTTATTTCTTTTTAGTGGATGCGTTGAAGAAGAAATGGAAAAACACGAAGGATTGTTTAAACAAATATTTGGCAACGAAAAGCGGTGATGCTGCGAAGAAAAAAAAATATGTACACCTGGAGGCATTGAGTTTCCTCCACAACGCTGCTGAGAAAAGAAGGTTGGTCATTTCATTGATGCTACATCTAGAGTAGGTATGTACTGTAAAAATCGGCAGTGAATCCGGAATGAATTTTCACTCCCATCACACACTCGGAGTTTCGGAGTGACAAAAAAGCATTCCGCGGACAGAGTGAACATGGAGATTAAAATATTATTAGTACTAAAGTAATAATAAAAAAATAATAATAATACAATTTTATTATTTGTATTATAATTTAATATTTCGTGAACTATTCCTATCTGAAATTCATCCGCGGAGTTAATTATGTAAATAATTTAAATAAAATCCTTTTCGGAGTGAATTTCACTCTGGGGACGGGATTAAATTAATTAAAAATCATCAACTCCGCATAAACTCCTGATTTTTTACAGTGTGTATCGTAATTTGCATCTTTTTTCAGCACAGGGGGCAATTTCGATTCGGACGATTCAGAGGAAGAGGACCCCGACGAATCCGATCCAGCCGTTACATCTTCACCGTTACCACTAGCAGATTCACCTATTTCATCCCCACACCCATTAAACACGTCAACCCCAAACTTTAAAAAACCTAGTCGACATACCAAGATGACTCCTTTTCAAGAATCCCTTATAAAAAACCTCAATCACACATCCTCATCTCTCCAATCCAAAGCTAACGAAGATGCTGATCGTTCTTACCTGCTTTCCCTACTTCCCGATTACAAAGCGCTATCTCCGGGGCAAAGGTGGGCATTCCGTCAACACGTTGGCAACTTTTTCCTACAAAATTACGTACCTCCTACATCTACACCTCCTCTCTCCTTCCAAAACTACCAAACCCTTTCAACAAATTTTCCGCGCTACTCCTATCAAGAACTTAGTTCACTGCCTTTCTCTCACAACGTAACCCAACTTCAACAACCCCCACAAACCTGTCAAACACCATCTTGTACCTTAGCAAAAAATCAACTCAATCCTCATCCATCCCCAATTCGTCTTTCCAGTCGCAGTAAAAATATTACTATAATATGTTGTATTATTAAGCATTTTATGTTTTATTTTCCTTTTTGACAAATAAATTTACTTTGTGATTATTACTAATTATTTCAGTGTAATTTAAAAAACATTATTTATATAAGTATGAATTACATATATGGTAGGTTACCTGAGTGTGACGGTCAACCTTTCTTCTGGGCTAATTGGCCTTTTGAAAGAAGTCTCCCGCTTCGTAATAAGCGGACGTAGAGTTTCAAGTAGTTCATCGAATGATGCAATTGACATGCGATAGTACTTAAAAAATTTATCGGGGTGCTTTCTAATGTCTTTAAAAAATTTGGGGCACTTCCTCGAACGTACATTGTTATACGGGTGCACTGCATATCTCCGAATTCGTGGTTCTTTCAATAGGCCCTCAGCTTCAGCAGCACAAGCAGTAACTATATTAACGAAATGTGCGACCTCCATGCTACAAAGCTAAACCACAACTGATGACATAAGGAGAATGTGACCCTGCAGGACCCATCCCCCCCTCCAGGTCCCCCTACGGCGCCGTCGAGCGATTGTGCAGTATGTTTCCCGCTGCTTTTGGCGTTTTGCGGTTTCCCGCCTAGTATGTCACCAGACAGAAAAGCGGTTTTCTTCCCGCTGCTTTTGGCGTTTTGCGGTTTCCCGCCTAATATGTCACTACACTAGCGTCATACCGCCCGAGCGAGAAATCTTATCGCGCGTCGAAAATAAACAGATGGAGTTTATATAAACACGGGAGCCGTGCCGCTCTAGTGGACGAGTCAAACCACCCGGACTTCTATTTTTCTCACCGTGTCCATACCCTTCCAATTAGAATCTTGAAATTACCTTCATTAGACAGAGAAAATTGCAATCTACAAAATGATACCAAGATCAGCTCCCCACGCCCACTCAAACGCCCAGGAGTCGCGACCGAACATTTGTTACATTTTGAAGTTTCGTGCACTCCTACCTCAGAACACCGATTCCTTAAACATTTCCAATGTTAAAAGTCGCCAAAAAAGCCACAATAATTTTGCACCAACCCAATAGTTTTACTTATATTATATGTCCAATGATGTACATAGGCAGCGTAGTTACGCATATTATGGAGAATACAACTTTAGAATGGCCTTTTCTCAGAAATGGTGAATCTTAGGAAAAAAGTGTAAGGACAATTTTTGTAGAGAATTGCGTGGTCTACAATTTTTGTCTGAACTATTTTTATCATGAAACTAACCGTTTCGCTAATAAATCCAAGAAACCCATTTTTGCGAACTTTGACCTTGCATAACATTTTTTGCACACACGGGATCGATGGGGACTTTTCACAATTTTATTATAACAGTATCCCTAACGTTCATGTAAATTTTCAGCTTCTTGGGAATTTATGCAAGGGTGAATGTCTATTTTGACAGGACTACTAGGCATGTCTACGGATAAGACAGCGGCACGTCACAACGACGCGGGTGCGCGTCGCCGGCCGAGTGTTCGATAGAGACGAGTAGCCTACCGAGAGGTGGTCGAGATCCTCCACGTGGGGCCCGGTCGTCGCCTCCCTGGCCAACTCCGCTCCTCGACGGTCCTCCTTCCTTCTTCCGCGCAGCGTATGTGCCTCTCCTCCAGCTCGTAATCGTCCGCGCTAATCCTCGTACGCCACACGCTTACCGTTTGACTTCTCTCGACCGCTCTCTCGGCTACTCGTGCAACGAGCCAATGTAAAGCCCATTGATGCTCATTACTCTAGACCATGCCACATATACCAATTAGGTATTTTCTCGATTTTTTTATTGTCTTAAATTGAAGTTCCTCCCAAAATTGATTAACGGCTCTTGTGAAAAGAAAACAGTGAGTATCATGACACTCGGTGGAAGTGAAACTTATTAGAAACGTAATCAGTAGAGGGGATATGAGTGTGGAAAAACTTTAAAAAATGATGAAAACAGGCGAGGAAATAAAATGCCGAATTGTATATACATTGTCTCTCTCTCTCTCTCTCTCCCTCTTACTGGTATATAAAATATAAATTTATTCCTTGAATTGTTTTGAAATATTTTAATTAAAACTATTGTTCTTCTTGTTCATTTTCTACTCTATGGCCAGTCGAGTCTATAGCAATAATCATTGGATTATGGTAACTGAAATATGAGACAAAATGTTTAACTTCGATATTATCAATGTTTCTCGCAAAAACTGCATCAATCGTAGTGCCTCCTTTCATAGTGGAATCATTTCTACCATTAATGAGATTAAAAGAAAATTTGTCTTTTAAAAATTCGAGCAGTGGCTAAGCTTCTGCTGACAGCTTCTGTGTAGTAGTCCATGGATAGCGGTATCGACTACAATAAGTATTGCGGGAGATGGCTTATTTCGACCCGTCGGGTAATTAACCTTTCTGGGAAAGGTGCGAACTACAGGCGCATTTATAACCCAGATTCGTCGAAATCTACCGCCCGCATTATGTCGAGATTGACGAGGTATATATATATCGCGGTGATACTGATTGCTAAGGATCGATAATCAGAATTCCGACCATCGTTTGTACCGGATATACCGGTGTGTTTAATTATTAAGCACACCAGTATATCCAATCGCCAATGCTCTCGCGCGATATGTATGACACCCTATATAATGCCGCCAGTACAGGCTCGCCCAGGAGACCCGAGTACGAGACATGCCGAGGCGAGGACTACCTGAGACGCGAGACCGAGAGCACCATGTATACCCCCCACTTATGCTCTTGCTTCCTTTGACACGTGTAAATCTAAGCTAAATAAATGAAACGGGGAATCCAATAATTAAATTTTCTTTGCAAAATATCCAGTGGCGCCGAAGATTGGGAAGGGGGAAAGGGGGTACTGGCGCCCAGTATGTACGCCACTGGAGAATTTTTTAAAATTATTTAATTATTACTTAGAGCTGTACGACATTAGCCTGTGTGCGAAATTTCATGGAAATCGATCCAGTGGCTTAGAAGTTATGATACCTTACCTTAGAAACTTTGACACTCTATATCTTTGTTAGGAAACATTTTTGAAAAATAAAAACGAACGTTGTCTGTTTTTACGTTTAGATGAAGGATTTGTTGAAAATAAAACGAGAGGAGTGGCGGAGTGCATTGAGAAATGATCGTACAGATGCTATCATAACAGTTTTTATAGAAAAATTGTTAGATGTGAAACATCGAAATTCTTCTTTGTTGAAACTATGCGATAGGAAGGTTGGTGTGTTGAAGGAAGTGGAAATCAATGTAAACAAAGATTGAGATTGCAATAAATAAAATGATTCTTTAATTTGCATCAAAATGTACACAAAAATTTGCATCAAAATATATACAAAAATGAAGGAAGTGGAAATCAATATAAACAAAGTTTGAGATTGCAATTAATTTGCATCAAAATATATACAAAAATGTCTATTGAGTCTCGAGCAGGAGTTGGTCTTTACACAGAGAATTGCGAACAGTAAGTGATTGTAAAAGCGGCTAGCGGGGCAGGGGTATGCTTCGACTTTGTTTTTCTATGCATGGTGGGAGAAGGAAATTCTTCGAAACCACCGAGCTGGAGCATGAAAATTGGCGCCGGGAGAGTACGCAGATTCAGCGCCGTTCGGTTGGTGCTATCCCCGAAGAAGTACACGTGCACCGCAATAGTCGAATTTATTGCGGGTCTGCACTTTGTCCGAGGAGAGCATAAAAGGCAGAGGGTTTCTGTTGCCTCCCGCGAGGCTCCTGAAATCTGAGCACGCGGTCGAGGCCCTTCGCTTGCGATCCGGCGCCTATCACTCTCGCTAGACTGAGTTACTATCTATTTAGCCGGTCAAATAGACTGAAATTTCTCTGGCAGTAAATTTTTATCGTGTATCCACTGCAATCTAGCTAGATTTATTTTTCTCAACCGAGATTCTAGACTAACTCTCGCTAGATTGTTCTCAATGCTGTGTCCACTTGAGTAAATCTAGCTGAAAACGAAAGAACACGTTCGCCAGTGCGCATTTGTATTTATAATTGTGATACTATTAAACGGTACAAACCGTTGTGTCTAATTCAAAAAGCGCATTTAGTTTACTCTCTCTTAACTCTGCCATCAGTCGCTGTTCCGTCTCGCGATAAACGGAATTCGACACAACGGTTCGTACCGTTTAATGGTATCACAGTCATAAATACAAATGCGCATTGGCGCACGTATTCTTTCAACGGATGCGTGGTCCATCCTTCCTATCGAACACTTTCTACAAAGAAGAATTTCGATGTTTCACACCTAACAATTTTCATATACAAACGGTATTTAAATGTTATTTTTAAACGTGCTAACCAATGATCAATCAATCCTAATGCTTTCATTAATGAGGGTAAATACTGCTTCGTACACCGATATAGTGAGCGTGTAGTAGTAAGTGGTTAAGCTAGGGCTCGGTGAAAGGGGACCATCGAGTCGTGGCGGAGAGAGCCGATGCGTCCCGAGTTAGGCCAGGCGAACGTTGGGACGCAGTTCAGTGAGGAGACGCAGGGTGACCGTTGCCTCTATATCTATATATAGAATAGATATAGATATAGAGGCAATGTTCAACGTTCGCCTGGCCTTAGCGTATTTAGCCACTCCAGCGACGTTTCACGAGCAGCCGGTCTCACCCCCGAAGCGCGGCATAAGATGTTTCACATCAAAATGGGTGTAAAGGACAAAGAATAATTATAAGTCAGAGGGACTAGACTTAAACACTGCGCGTCAGCGAGGGTAAAATCGGTCGCTCTCTGTAAAGGTAAAATCAGGTATTAAACTGATTTTTCGTGTGGAATGTGTTTTTCACTGAAGGTGGGTGGCCTTACCGACCTCAAATCTTCTCAGGGAGGTAATTAATTCAAGTAGTTCATCAGAACGACGCCGACAGCGCTGTCGCAGCGAGAAAGCACGCGTGTATCTTTACAGGAAAAATGTCTGCCCCCCCTTCACCCCTCAAATTTTACATCGAATTTTCTCAACAAACATACGGTTATAACCAAAACTATGCTTAGTTACTCCACATAAATCGACTATTCTCTATTGATAGAGACCAGAATAAATGTTATAAGTTAAATATTAACAGAGATTCGCCCTCAGCAACGCTAAGCCACGCCCATGCCGCCTGAAAGTCGAGAATCCGATTTCTCGGGCAATATATATATATGTCAAAATATGTCACTCTAATTCTGCCTATCTTCGGCGATAGTCGGCCATGATCGGAAATGTCTACACAAATGCGGGTACACGCATACGCCATCATATGTATGTGAGAGTGTGTGAGAGAATATATTCCTTGAATGTTTGGTCATGGTTTTCAAAGTGAATAAAATATTTCCATTTTCGCGTAACGATTTTCCTCGCGTTTATTTCGATCCTCGGACGCGCTTTTTAATAAAAAGTGATAATTCAGTGCAATCGGAGTAATGAATCTCAATAGTGGTGAATGTGACAGACGCTCCGTATAGTTTAATAATCGTTTGTATTTTTTTCGTTTAATCGAGATAATGAACGGATGCAGTGGTATTTATCTCTAGTTGCCTGTGCATCAAGAGCAGGAAAGGAGACGGTCCCAGAAGAATTCCCATCAGTAGGCCTATTCTGTAACTCGTTACGATCCGTAACGACGGTTGTCGTTAGCATTAGTCCAATCAGGACCCCCATCACAACGGAATACTTGATCCTGATTGGACTAATGCTAACGACAACCGTCGTTACGGGCCGTAACGAGTTACAGAATAGGCCTACAGATAAGTTTGATTGCCATCTGACAACTTTAACCTCACTTTCGGTGGAAGGACAAATACCTTTGTGTTCATTCTATTTTTTGTTTTCAGCGTCATGCGAGCATGGGGTGAATCGATGGATTAACAATTAAATTTGATATTTCTTCTCCATCAAAGCCGTGGCAGAAGAATAGCAGATGCAATTGAATTGGATCACAATAATCAAGTAATTACTTTAACATTAGTTTTTCTCCATTGATATATTTCCTCCTTCGTACTATATTTTAAATAGTGAAATGCTGGATATAATTTTGTTATTTATAATCTGTTACAGAAATAAACGTGCTGCTATTCAATTCCACCCAGAAGGACTCCAAATCATGTACGAACCCGAGGGGGTTCCTTTCGAACGAGGGATCGTCCACTTGTTGTTCCAAGAACCAGCTGCATTGGTTCATTCCGCGAGTTAGATTTGCTGCCTCGAGTGCATGGACGTGCGTCCATCCTTCAATATCCTCCCTGCCATGGTCTTGCTGATTCTAACCTCTGTTGCCACAGCCCGAATGCTCGTCGAAGGTTATTCCTTATTCTTTCTAGCACAGATCTATATTATGCTGCACCTGTATTCTTCTCAGACTTCCTAAAATAATTATAAAAACCCCATATAATTCAGCCCTGACAAGTACAATCTTATCGAGCTGTACCTTATCGAGGAGATCTTTCGATGTAATGATTCCGAAATGTTTGTATGATATTTTGCAACATTCGCGAATTTATCGAGAAATATATATTTCTAACATACGGTAGTATTCACGAATATTGCAAAATATCGCAGGAATGTTACAGAAAAGTTACTTGCAAAAACGTGCTTTGTGGGGTGTAAATGATTATGCCCCAGAGGCGAAGAAGAGATGAAATAAAAGTGAGGTATATGTACACTTCAAGCGTTTGACAGGTCTGTATATAAATTGGAACTTGTGTGATAGCATAATACGAAAGAGGAAATATATAAATAAAGAAAAAATAATAATAAAGTAGTTACTTAATTATTATAATCCAATGCCATTGTATCCCTTATTTTTCTCCCACGACTTTGATTGTTGATAGTGGATGGATCACTCAATAAATTTGATTTTTATTCACTATCAACTATCA
This sequence comes from Xiphydria camelus, assembly GCA_963678675.1. NCBI lineage: Eukaryota > Metazoa > Arthropoda > Insecta > Hymenoptera > Xiphydriidae > Xiphydria > Xiphydria camelus. Next base: position 18,461,525 of record OY783192.1, on the reverse strand, counting down.
AAGTCGTGGCAGAAAAATAAGGAATACAATGGAATTGGATTACAGTAATGTAGTAACTACTTTATTATTATTTTTTCTTTATCGATATATTTCCTCTTTCGTATTATACTATCCCACAAGTTCGAATTTATATACCACCTGTCAAACGTGAAGTGTACATGTACCTCACTTTTATTTCATTAAGTATTACTGCAGACTCTGACATGTCATCTCGTACAGGTGCAACTGAAGAGGATCTAGCTCGTGTCCTGTCCGTAAAAAGATGATTCAATGAACATTGGAGAATGTCAGACTTGTCACCGAGCACCTATTACCCACGGTACATTAATTGCAATACGCGCTTCTCGTTTCATCTATTCCAGCGTTAAATAACTTTTACTTCTTTCAAGCTAATAACCTTTTATGAACTGTTTGTGGTAGGAGGCAGTAATCGATATTAGCGACTCGTCGTAGACAAGTTCGTCTATTAAAACTGAAAGGCAAAATTCGGTGTACCGAACTACTACTGCGATAATGTGCCCGAGCTCACGGTTTATTCTGCGATTAACATTAACGTAATCGTGATTATGCTCGGGTGATGGGTGTTCCAAAAGAGGTAAAGTTGATACTAAACATCGGATGCTGTAAGCTGACTTGCTAGTGTATGCTTTGCAACTGGAACATCATCGCAGGAATTATTTGTCTACGATTAGTCACAATCATTGATCGCTGCCCCCTACGATGAACAGTTTGTACAAGGTAAATACTTAGAAAGTAGTGAAAGTTATTTAAAGCAGGAATAATTGAAACGAAAAGCGCTTATTGCAATAAATGTACCGTGGGTAATAGGCGCTCGGTGACAAGTCTGACATTCTCCGATGTCCATCGAGTCATCTTTTTACGGACAGGACAAGAGCTAGGTCCTCTTCGGTTGCACCTGTACGAGATGACATGTCAGAGTCTGCAGTAATATTTAATGAGATAAAAGTGAGGTACATGTACACTTCACGTTTGACAGGTCGGTATATACATTCGAACTTGGGATTGTATAATACGAAAGAGGGACTATATCGATAAAGAAAAAATGATAATAAAGTAGTTACTACATTACTGTAATCCAATTCCATTGAATCCCTTATTTTTCTGCCACGACTTTGATAGTTGATAGTGAATAAAAATAAAATTTATCAGCTGATCCATCCACTATCAATAATTAAAGTCGTGGCAGAAAAATAAGGGATACAATGGAGTTGGATTACAATAATGGAGTAACTACTTTAAACACTTGGGGAAACTCACCGAAGAGAAACCCGTATAATTATTTCTTATCACTTGTACACTTGATTTCGAGGTTAGATGCTTCAATCTCCCGAATTGACAGCTACCGGGAGATCAAGGGGGCCTTTCTCGAGTCACTCGTATCTTTGCGTGCACGCAACTCAGCGAAGAGACCAATCAGGCTCAAGTGTTCCATTGCGGTGGGGGTCCTGATTGGTCTACTCGCTAAGAAACGTATACGCATCTTAGCGAGTAGACCAATCAGGACCCCCACGACAACCGAATACTTGATCTGCAACAGTTAATAGATGATTTTTATTCGTATTGGCATGTTTATGATGATATTTGCAATTAATGTTCTACTCGGACCGAAATGAGTCGTAAGGTCAGCATCGAAGCTGTAAATGATGTGGTAATAATTAAATTAAATTTATTTACGAGTAAGGGCGAAATTTCAGCGGTGCATGCAAAAGGATTTCTTAAAACTATTCCAACGTCTCGAGTTAATATATGTAACAACATATCGTCCCCTTCCTGGAAAAAGTCACTAACTAACATTTATCATCAACTGACTTAGTAGGTAGTTTCTGCTCTATAATATCGGTATTATATTTCGGTTAATGACTTTTTATGATGCGCGCATGCTCACTTCCAACGCATTTAGCACGTAGTGAGTTTTACCATTTAAAGATTGTAACGCGTGGATTGCAGCCGAGTCGGCATGCGCTAGCCTGCCGAGGGTTCAAGGGTCGGAGAAAGCTCCGAGTGCGTCACAAGGGACGCGTAGGCAGCCAGGACACGTAATCCGAAGACCTAACGGTTATCGGTCATTAGCGGGCTTTCGGCAAGGTCCGCAAACGGGGTATATTAGACGGCCGGCGAGCAATTGCCGGCAGACGAATACGGGTCTCGGCAGTGGAAGCATCATTCGTGGACACCACTGCCCCTCAAGTCTCAGTCGAATGCCAGACCGAACCGGGAGTAGTGGAAGCGTCATTTATGAACAGCACTACCCCTCGAGTCTCAGTCGAACACCGCTAGCGGAAGCGTCATCCGTGAACACCCTAGCACTTGAACGACCTCGCTGTTTGACACGAGCAGCGATAGTGAAAGCGTCATTCGTGAACACCCTAGCGACATCGCGGCTCATCGACCGACGATTTCACGTCCCTGCGCCTATCCGGCGAACTACCACGAGGACGAGGCTCCTCCGCTCACGACCCTCCGACGATACCCGGGACACTAGCAGCCCCCGGCACACCAGGACCGCCGCCACCATTCCTGGGGACGACGCTCTCGCACCGCTTACGAGCAGCCCGATCGGCAGCACCTCCAACGCTTCTCCGCGTTCGAACCCTCCTGGGCTCTCTCCTCCCACGTATACACACGCACACCATTACCACCTGTATTCCCTCTCACGAATAAACGCTAGTTATAGTTCATTCGTGCTCGATATACATTACCCCTCCTACAAGATTTAATAAAATTAAGCTATTAGGTCCAGTTAGGTGAATTTTACAAAATATGTTAGTTAGTGACTTTTTGCAGGAAGGGGACGATATCCCGTGTGGAAATGTTCATTGGGGCCCAATTGGGCTGCCCAATTACTAGTTGGGCGCCAATTGGGCAGCTCAATCAGTGCCCAATTGGGCTTTCGTTGGGCTTGTTACGCTCCGCCCAACCTATACCCAATTTGGGCCGCCCAATTGAGCCCGAATTGGGCAACCCTATTTATGCCCAATCAACCTGAAATGTTACTTTTAATGAATAATAAGATTAATAATGAATAATAAGTTTAATAATAATTAATAAGATTTTATATTTTCACATAAAATGTACAAAAGTAAAATATAAACGTATTCAAGCGGAACAATGATTGATACAAATTATACGCGCGGGTATTCTTAGTTTTTCATAAGTACAATTTAAGAATTTTCTATTTTCATATTTTATAGATTTATATGCTAGGGGGATTAGGGTGCGATTAATAATGTAAAAGGCCAAGGCCATACAGTAAGAAATAATAATAATATAAACGTATTCTTCAGCTTTTAGGGCTCTATCATACACTATATACACTACACTACATACACTATATTTATTTAAATATACAGGGTGTTACTTAATGATAGGCCGTAATTGCAAGGGCACATTACTGAATCTATTTCTAGTAGAAAAGTTCATATTAACATAGGTCCTAAAATGTCAGATTTTCAAGATACAGGACGTCAAAATTTTAAAAAATCGGTTTTTTAATAATATCTCAAAGATCCTTGTGCCGATTTTGTTGACATTTGGCACTGTTGTTTATTGTAATAAGATGCTAAGTTAACACTAACTAGGAGATAATTATGAGTTCCAGTGGCGTCCCGGGGGACAGTCTCACGAATAATATTTTTTTCCTCAAAAACGAAGTGAGGTACGAAATAATGTCAAGAGACAAAAAAGTTGTATTTTTAGCTGCTGAATCTGAAAAAAAAATAAAATTTTTTAAAAAGTCAGTGGTGTACACTTTCTTTGTCAATATTATTCGTGAGATTGTCCCCCGGGACGCCACTGGAACTCATAATTATCTTTTAGTTAGTGGTAAGTTAGCGTCTTATTACAATAAACAACAGTGCCAAATGTCAACAAAATCGGCACAAATATCGTTTAGATATTATTAAAAAACCGATTTTTTTAAAACTTTGACGTCCTGTATCTTGAAAACCAGACATTTTAGGACACATGTTAATATGAACTTTTCTACTGGAAATTGATTCAGTAATGTGCCCTTGCAATTACGGCCTATCATTAAGTAACACCCTGTATATACACTATGCAAAAAAACGAGTCTGCTAGTACTCGAGACACTGATGTGTAAACATCTAGTGAGCGAGATTTGATAGCTAAAATAAATCGGCTTATGATAGCTAAAAAAAATAAATAAGTGAGTCTCGGAGTAGAGCCGATCGACGAGGAGTTACTCCAACTCACTTACTGTACATGGCGAACACCACTTCCATACAAAATTGTTCTGCCAGATGTTTACACATAAATTACAAGTTAGAATGACTAATTGATGTGTAAATATCTGGCAGAACAATTTTCTATGAAAGTGGTGTTCGTCTTGTACAGTAAGTGAGTTGGAGTAACTCCTCGTGGATCGGCTCTACTCCGACTCACTTATTTATTTTTTTAGCTATCATAAGCCGATTTATTTTAGCTATCAAATCTCGCTCACTAGATATTTACACATCAGTGTCTCGAGTACTAGCAGACTCGTTTTGTGTTTTTTTATTCATTAAATCAATTGTATAATATATATGTATATATGACATGGCAATATTTCGTAACCTCAAAATACTCTAAAAATACTCTAATAACATCGCACAGTACAGCTTTTAATATTTACAGTAAAATTCTGTAACAATAATACTTACTGGCAGCTTCAATCGGAGTGGATTAATTCACTGCTGTTGCATACCGAGCCGGTCCAAGTCATCTGTAGATGGCGGGTCGTGGCCGTGGAGCGCTAAACCACTCTGCTTCAAAGGTGCGGAAACGGGTAACGAATAAACTGAACACTGCACTCACTATAAGACTGATATGGATATATTCAAGTGATACAAGATGCGTTGATGACTGATACAATTAAGAGAAGGCAAGAGAAGACGCCGGAAGCCTCCTGGCTTCGTCTTACATAGTTCGGAACGTAGCAACCTTTCGATCAACGGAGGGGATAGCGTGGGCGATGCTATCTACCCTGATTAGCTAATTAGAGGAGAGTGGTGGAACAGCCGATGACGCTCTGGCTGTCGGAGTCCGTGTCCGAAGGTCGAAGGTACCGTTGCTAACTTTACGCTTTCCCGAGCGCCGCACTCACGGATCAAGAATGTCGACTGCAAGGACCCGCCAGGCTACCTTGAACGGTTAATTGTTTCTCTCGTACCTGTAAAGCCGGGTACTGCATTACCGTATGTCCCGCACAGAACCGCACGCAGTTACAGGGACCTTGAAATTTTTTTTCGGCCGTGCTTGGTCGGTATTTGAGCAACTTTTACCGGTAGGTAGAAGTCGAGTCGGTATACCGTATGTCCCACTCTGTACGGGCCAGTTTGAAGTTACCTTCGGGGAGGCTTGGTCGGTACTTGAGTCATTTAATACCGGTAGAAGTCGAGTCGGTAGTTAGAGTTGGTGTCAATTCGGATGATCGAAGCGTCTAACTTCGAAATTATGAATTTGTGAATCATGGAAATTACTCACCATTATTCACAAATTCATAATTTCGAGGTTAGACCCTTCGATCTCCCGAATTGACACCAACTCTAACTACCGACTCGACTTCTACCGGTATTAAATGTTTCGATTACCGACCAAACCTCCCTGAAGGTAACTTTCAAACTGGCCCGCACAGAGTGGGACATACGGTACCGTATGTATCATCCCCGATAGCCAGGTGGCTCCACAGTGGTGGCACTGTGGGACCACGCGGTGACTTTGAGAAACATCACAGTGATGTCTTGGTGCGTGCCCACTGGGGTACCACTGTGGCATCACGCAGTGTACAAAGTGGATAAAGTAGGATTTTGCAAAACGATAAAGTAGGATTTTGCAAAAGGATAAAGTAGGATTTTGCATGCAGTAACTTTACCGAGGTTTTTCACTGTGTGCCCATGCAGTGCCGCCGCCTAGTAGAGTGTCGCTTTTTTTTTCACACCCTACCGGGATTTGAACCTGCGATCTTCAAGATATGAGATGCTTCGAAACTGGGAATGCTTGCATTCTACCAATTGAGCCATCGACTCTTCGAGCGCGATGTTGCTCCACTCCGGTCATAATATAGAAACCGGACATGACAGACAGGGAGGCTTCTCCACCTTTTGTATACATTTTGTGGAAAATCACGGAAATCCTAAGCGGATGTGTGAGTTCAACTAATTGTTGAAACGTAAGTCTTTCTTTCAATTGCTATTTTTCAAATAGACACCATTTAGAAGTTACGGATAATCCCCTTCGCGCTGCTCTAACCTACAAACGTCCCGGAATGCAACTGTAAACATTCTTGACTCGTGTTTTACATTTTCAGTTTATTGGCGTAAATGATTGAAGGGGTCGCATTTTCTCGTGTCCACCTGTATTATACATTTTCTGGATCTGGGTTGTGTTTATCATCATGTGTTTAGATCATGCCAAAGGGATTCAGGGATACTGCAAAAGACGCGAAGTGAGCTATTGGAGTATGCTTGATATCTAATTTTAATTGTGTAAAGTATTCCAATACTCTTCTGTTTCCAGATTCAAATGGCTAATCCGACCTTATGTGGTGCTTCAAAAGGAACATCAATGCTTATCACATTCGCTGCGGACCGCGCACAGCTCCTGCTTTAAAATACATACACCCTCATGTGGGAGCCACATGATCCGCAGCGAACGTGTAAAGGAAACTCTTTCAGAATTTGATAGTCCTATAGTATACGCTCACAATGATCTTCTACTGGGAAATGTATTGTATAATGAAAAAGAAAATAGCGTTACTTTTATTGACTATGAGTACACTGATTTTAACTGAGGCTTTTGATATATCCAATCATTTTATTGAATTTGCTGGTAATCAAATTATCCATTTACCACAAACTAATCATTTTTATAGCATAGAAGTAATACAAAATCTCTTATTTCTTTTTTCAGGTATAGATAATCCTGACTTCTCTGTATCCGGAGGAAACATTGCAAAGGGCTTGGCTTAGAATATATCTTCGTACGTACAATGAAGCCACAGATGTATCCGAAGAGACTGTTACTAAACTATAACCAAGGTTTAAGTTTCCTCCTTTATCTCATTTCTTCCGGGGTTGCTGGGCGCTTATACAGAGTGAACATTCAAATATCGACTTCGATTCTCTGGAGTAAGTTTATTTAATTATTATCAGATTGTAATCAGGATATTTTCATTTTATAATATTCATATTTCATTTGATGATAATCGTTTTGATAATAGGTACGCTTATTTCAGATTTAACGAACACTTCAAAATGAAGGACGAATGCCTGAACATGAAGTATAAAATTTACGCCAGGACGAAATCATTCCATACAATGAAGAATTTTAATAATTCCCAACGATGTATTCTATATGATACTATTTAATTTTACCAGCTTGTTAACTGGATTTCTCAAGGACATTATCTCCTTTTATTCAGATTCATTATAACAGCAGTTGAAAAAAATTGCGAATGAAAATACTATGATATAATAGCTTAAGTCGTACAGTATTTTATATAAAGAATAGGATAATATACACATAATAGAATCATGTACATATTATATTACCGAATAAAAAAATGTTTTCTGTTATCCATCATGTTTTTCCCACAATTTCTAAAAATTTCCTTTGATCCTTTTTAATGTTATCATCGGAATTAACAGTTCAGTTTTTTCTCCGTACTTGTACTTAAATCTTTGCCAGTAAACAATATTTGTTAGAGCAAGTTTAGCATATTTTAAAATATCCTTCAATGCCTCCGAATAGAAATGAATCGGTGAATCCAAGAACAGTATAAGTCCAAAAAATGGCGTTTTGAGTTAAGATAGGTAGCCAAAATGTTTAAAATTCTAAGCTCCATATATTGTCAAGAACCGATTCCTATCAGTCATAAGAAAATCCACGTATTTAGCATCCCTCATTACAGTTTTCAAGAGCTTGAAATGATGGCCATTAACTCATTGTGAAGTTATTATGTTTTTTCATTTTTTCTCGAAACTATCTTTATGCATTTGTACTGTTCTTGGACTCACCGATTCAAATAGAGTGCGTCTCGCGCCTTACTACGCATGTGCTAGAAAATCGTTCCAACTCAGAACTAGGGACTGAAATTATCGTTCGAGAACCAGTTCTGTTACAGTTCGCAGTTGGAACGCTCTTCGGAATCGTTCCAGAACTAGTTCTGTGTTTGTTGGAACGGCTGGGTCAGACTGCGCACACTCCGTCGAGTTAAGAACCAGTCCTCGTGTTACGAACCTAGCGACTGCTCTTGAAGGTTCTCATTAAATTTTGTAAAATAATTTGATATTTTTCTTTTTCAAAATAAATGTCAACATAACCACGTAACATAAACAAAGAATTTGTAAATAAAAGTAGTTTTAAAAGTGCAAGTGCAATAAACCCAATTCATAAGTGATGAATATCGGTATCGAAGATATCTTATCAATTCTAGGAGTCAAAAATTCCGCTAGTGGAAGGAGAAGCAGTATTGAAAAAGCAGGTTTGTATTTTCCTGCGGAATCAAAAAGAGAAACCAAAATGCAGTGAAAATCATCGCTTCTTGCGTACAATCGTCACATGGTACTATTTGCCGTACTGATTTATGTACAGAAGCGTTGCAAAAACATGTTTGCGTCTTCCTCTGGCCCAGCTGCACTTGCACGTTACTTCTTTATTGTTGTTTACTAGTAAGATGTTCACTTCAACTTCGTGAGGAGCACTTGTTAAATGTGACGATTGTATGCAAGAAGCGACGATTTTCACTGTATTTTGGTTTCTCTTTTTGATTCAGCAGGAAAATACAAACTGCTTTTTCAATACCGCTTCTCCTTCCACTAGTGGCATTTTTGACTCTCCTAGAACTGACAAGATATCTTCGATATCGATATTCATCACTTATGAAATGGGTTTATTGCACTTGCACTCTTAAAACTACTTTTAGATATTTACAAATACTTTGTTTACGTTACATGGTTATCTTGACATTCGGTCCGCAACGACGGCCATCTTAGGAAGAACGAAACGCCACCATACAGCGGTGTCCGACGCGAATTAAAGTTCCGTACGGCGTCAGCGAATAGACCAATCAGGATCAAGTATTCCGTTCTGGCAAAAACTCGCGCTCCGGATCCTCACTGTGGCATCCGAGTAACGTCACTCAGTGACGCCACCGCGTGACTTTTGGGTGAAAGTCACGCTTAGCTATCGGGGATGCCAAATTAAACAAGCAGAATTACCGTCATTGCCGAAACGTTACCGACGGTCACGAATTTTATAGTTAGAGTTGGCTTGAGAAGAGTGCGCTGTGTGTTCTGCGTGAGAGCGAAAAGTGTCAAACGTCTGATTTCCCGATAGCTGTCAATTCGGAAAATCGAAGTATTGAATAATAGACGAAACACTTCGATCTCTTGAATTAACAGCTATCGGGAAATCAGACGTTTGACACTTTTCGCTCTCACGCAGCACACACAGCGCACTCTTCTCAAGACAACTCTAACTATAAAATTCTTGACCGTCGGTAAAGTTTCGGCAATGTCGGTATATCTGCTTGTTTAATTTGGCATGATACATACGGTAGAGTTGGTAGAGTTGGTATCAATTCGGGAGACCGAAGCGTCTAACCTCGAAGTCGTGGATTTGTGAATTATGGTGAGTAATTACCATTATTCATAATTCATAAATTCACGATTATATACATACGGTACGGTATTCCGTAAGAAACGCAACAAGCGACATTTACCGTCGGCAGTATTTGCTAACGGTGCACATACCTATAAAAGACTCAAACACCGTCGGAAAATACTGCCGAAGAAAAATGTCGCTTGTTGCGTTTCTTACGGGACGTGCGGTATACGGTATTATGGTATATATAGATTATTTAGACAGAGGTGCAAGTGTTAGCTGTTTACGGAGCGCGTGGGGAAGCTAGGAGAAAGTGACTAGGCTTGTGTGCGTCACCAATGCTAGCTGCGCTATTACTAGGTTGTATAGCGATTTACTATATCGACATCATTGACAAGAAAATGTAATGCCACTCTAGGCCGCAAGCGCTGAAGTAGCTGCGCACGAATCACTGCGCACTAATCACATCCGGCTTCACATTTCCGTCCCATTTCCCGAGGTTTACCCTCATACCGCCGTAATAGATGTTTACACATAAAAAAAAACAAGCTCGAAGTCGTGAGCAGTGAGCGTGAGTCGTGAGACCGGGTAAGCTAAAAATGGCGCGTTGCCACGAGTCGACTCAAGTCGAACGATTTGGTAGTTCGATCGTATATATATAGTCGACTTAAAATTTCTTTGTTATGAGTCGAATCGCATGAAGTCGCAAGACGAGCTACTTCGTTCGATTAGACTAACAACAAAGAAATTTTAAGTCGACTACGGTCGAACTACCAAGTCGTTCGACTTGAGTCGACTCGTGGCAACGCGTTTTAAGAGACTAAAAACTACTCGCTGCAGCTACTCGTTCTCGCGCCGTCGTCTGTCGTATTCTCGCCCCCGGCGTTGCCACCTCGGCTTCACGGATGCCACGCTCCGCGTTGGACTTCCCTGCCTTCTCGTCGTCCTCCGTCCCAGTCCCCTGCGTAAGCCAAAGCCGATCCAATGGCCTCGATGGCTGTCTTCTCTGAAGAAGGGGCTTCCTTGCTGCTCCTTCGAGTTACGGCATCTGACAAAAAACATTACAAAATGATGTATTGCAATCATTACTTTGAAAGGTTTTTACTTCGTAAATATATTTCAAAAACAATAATTTACATGAAAGAATATTAATCATTCTCACCTTGGAGCCTGAACTCTTTAAGGAGAAACTTGCTGGACGCTTTGCGGACGTTCGTGAATTTAACAGCCAGATCTTTTCTTCAATATTTCTTCGTGGTGTTCATCACGCTTTTGGAAATATTTTCTTCTACATCCATGAGCGAGTTGAGAGAAGAAATCTGCAAGTAAAGTTAAAATTTGTAATATATATGGACGTGCGTCACTTTAAATGAATGAAAATTTTCATCCTTCAACATCCTTCCAACCGTGGACTTGCTGATTCTAACCTCTGTTGCCACAGCTCGAATACTCGTTCGAGGGTTATTCCTTATTCTTTCTAGCACAGCATCGATATTTTGCTGCACCTGTATTCTTCTGGGACTTCCTAAAATAATTATAAAAAACCCTATATAATTCAGCCCTGACAAATACAATCTTATCGCGCTATACCTTATCAAGGAGATCTTCCGACGTGATGATTCCGAAACAAATTTTATCGAGAAATATTTATATATTTCTAACATACGGTAGTGTTCACGAATATTGTAAAATATCGCAGGAATGTTACAGAAAAGTTACTTGCAAAAACGTGCTTTGTGGGGTGTAAATGATGATATTTTGTAATTTCCATCGTTATACCAGAGGCGAAGAAGAGATGAAATAGAAGTGAGGTACATGTACACTTCACATTTGACAGGTCGGTATATAAATTGGAACTTGTGATAGTATAACACGAAAGAGGAAATATATCGATAAAGAAAAAATAATAATGAAGTAGTTACTCCATTATTGTAATCCAATTCCATTGTATCCCTTATTTTTCTGCCACGACTTTGACAGTTGATAGTGAAGAAAAATCAAATTTATTGGTTGATCCATCCACTATCAACAATCAAAGTCGTGGCAGAAAAATAAGGGATACAATGGAATTAGATTACAATAATGGATTAACTATTTTATTATTTTTTTTTTCTTTATCGATATATTTCCTCTTTCGTATTATACTATCGCAAGTTCCAATCGATATACCGACCTGTCAAACGTGAAGTGTACATGTACCTCACTTCTATTTCATCTCTTCTTCGCCTCGGATGTAAAGATGGAAATTATAAAATATCATCATTTACACCTCACACAAAGCACGTTTTTGCAAGTAACTTTTCTGTAACATTCCTGCAATATTTTACAATATTCGTAAACACTACCGTATATTAGAAATATCTATTTCTCGATAAAAACGTTTCGGAATCATTATGTCGAAAGATCTCCACGATAAGGTACAGTTCGATAAGATTGTACTTGCTCGGGCTGAATTATATGGGGTTTTTATAATTATTTTAGGAAGTCCCAGAAAAATACAGGTGCAGCAAAATATCGATGCTCTGTGATAGAAAGAATAAGGAATAACCCTCGAACCCTAATCGGTATCAGTGATTCCTCATTGACCGTCGTTACACCAGAGACGAAGAAGAGATAAAATACCGTATGTATCATGCCAAATTAAACAAGCAGATATACCGACATTGCCGAAACTTTACCGACGGTCAAGAATTTTATAGTTAGAGTTGGCTTGAGAAGAGTGCGCTGTATGTGCTGCGTGAGAGCGAAAAGTGCCAAACGTCTGATTTCCCGATAGCTGTCAATTCGGAAAATCGAAGTATTGAATAATACACGAAACACTTCGATCTCTTGAATTAACAGCTATCGGGAAATCAGACGTTTGACACTTTTCGCTCTCACGCAGCACACACAGCGCACTCTTCTCAAGCCAACTCTAACTATAAAATTCTTGACCGTCGGTAAAGTTTCGGCAATGTCGGTATATCTGCTTGTTTAATTTGGCATGATACATACGGTAGAAGTGAGGTACATGTACACTTCATGTTGACCGTTCGTGTAGGTATAAATTGGAACTTGTGATTGTACGAAAGAGGAAATATATCGATAGAGAAAAAATAATGATAAAGTAATTACTTGATTATTGTGATCCGATTCCATTGCATCTCCTATTTTTCTTCCACGGCTTGTTGATGGAGAAGAAAAACCATTTATTTATCCCGTGCTCGCATGACGCTGAAAACCAAAAATAGAATATCCACAAAGATATATGTCCTTCATAGGCAATCAAAGTGAGGTTAGAATGGTCAGATTGTAAGTAACTTATCTGGTGGCAATTCTTCTGAGATGCTGCCGTCTCCTTTACTGCTCTTTATGTACAGGCATCCAGAGAAAAGTAGCACTGCATCCGTTCACTATCACGATTCACGACTATTAAAAAAAATACAAACGATTAGAGCAAACTACACGGAGCGTCTGTCACATTCACCACTATTTGCCAGGGCCGTCCCGAAAAAAGGGGTCGTTTTCAGCCTCTCTCCAGGGCCGTACTCTTTTCCTGGGACGGCCCTTGCGAATTTCTAAACACAAAAATAGCCGTAGCGCCTAAACTAAAATAGCTAGAAAAAAAAAGTCATAAAGCGAAGATTAGAATGTTATTATCTACAACTTTTATTAAGGTCATTTTGTCGAAAAAAAATAATAATAATAAAATAATAAAAAAGCCTTTTGCTTCGGTACTTTGGAGACTACCCTTAAACAGCCCTGAAAAAATCACACTACCCTCGTCGATTTGTTTGCGGCATAGGTAAAAATGGATAAGTGCCTTGGACTAAGTGATTAGGTACCTCAGTTGGGGCCAGATTGGGGTACCCAATGTAGCCCGAACTAAACGTTAATACTATATCGTATCACCTGACCCAAATTTCAGTCACTAAAAGTTCGGAATAGATTTCAATTTTATTTATTCTGTAATAGAAATGGCCAATTTATCATTATATGTATTTTACTCCACTCAATTTGAAAAATGCTGTAAAGATTATTAAAAACGCAATTATCAAAGAATGAAATATATTATATATTTATTACCAATGTCATCACAGGAAAGTTAGTAAAGTTTTTGAGGCGATGCAATCAACATTAAAACATAAAAATTATACAATATTTCTTGCTAGGGTAGTGATTAGGTACCTTAGTTGGGGCCAGATTGGGCTGCCCAACGTAGCCCCAACTAGTACCTTAGTTGAGGCCTGATTGGGCTGCCCAACGTAGCCCCAACTAAACGCTAATACTACATCGTATCACCTGACCCAAATTCCAGTCACTAAAAGTTCGGAATAAGTTCTAAATGTCCAGATTTATTTTTACTTCCGGTACATAAATAAAACAAACAATTGTATCTATTCGATTTATTATATTTTATTCAAATTGGGCCGCCCAATTGGGGCCTAATTGGCGCCCAATTACTGATTGGGCCAACTTGGGCAGATTTCCACACGGGATATACTGTCATAGGTGGTATCTTTTAATGTGATGAAACAATTCGTCATAGTCATTGGAAGAGTAGACTTAGAGAGAGAGTTCAAGGTAAAACGTCTTCATGGATTTCTGTAGACGACCAAAATATAAGAAAAATCCGATGGCCTGTAAATTCGAAAGCGGTATATGTTTTATTTCTCCAAAATACTAAGGCAAAGTGAAAAATATAAGGGCTCTCTACTCTATAAATCCCTTTCAAAATATCACGAGAATAAATCAAAAGTAACGTGGTTATAATTAGGTAATTGGCTCGTATCGGTATAAAATGTGAGACTTTAATTTTGTGGTAATAAAAAGCTATTCTTCTACATGTACGTATCTTCCTCATGAATAAATTCCAAAAAGTAGTGAAATCCCCCCACAAAAACAGATTCTCTGTAAAAAAAGGCGGCATGTTCATTCAGTGCCAACAAAAATTGATACGTAAAATACTCTCCAAAAAAGATTTGAAATCAATTAAGATCGCCATGTTCAAGATTTATGTATTAAAAGTAAAAGGTATCATTTGAAAGGAAAATTATTGTAAATCAAGTTACTAAAAAATGCGACTAAAAAATTTATAAAAAAATTTTAATAAAAAAGAACGCCGCGTTTTTTCCTTCAAAATAAAAAATTTAGACAGAATTATACTCAATGTTTATGCACTTATGATTTTAAATAAATTCATACACTTATATGATACCACCAGTATACCGAATGTCGCACGGGAAACCGATCAGGCGGGGGCCTTCTGAATTTCTCTGAATTTGACTTCGGCAGTGCAATTTATGAATTACTAGCACCGTCCAAGCACTGCCAATTATTTGGCATAGTGGACAAAATATGAAAACTTAAACGCGGCAAGTTCTTTTTTATTAAAATTTTTTAATAAATTTTTTTAGTCGAATTTTTTAGTAACTTGATTTACAATAATTTACCTTTAAAATGATGCCTTTTACTTTTAATACATAAATCTTGAACATGGCGATCTCAATTGATTTCAAATCTTTTTTGGAGAGTATTTTACGTATCAATTTTTGTTGGCACTGAATGAACATGCCGCCTTATTTTTTTTACAGAGAATCTGTTTTTGTGGGGGTTAATATTTACAAGAAACTAATGGGCTAGGCCTGCAGGCACTGCAGTACCACAATAACCTGCGGCAAGGCTGGAGCGAGCTCCCAACACCTCACCCACCTCCAAAAATCAGTTTAACATTCTGACTCCCGAATCAGGAGTGTATCAGGTATTAAGCTGATAAGAACAGGAAAGCGGCAAATGTGCTTGCAGTCCCGCAACTTTCCTGGAAATTTTAATCGATACCACTATACGCGGAATACTAAATCCGTCTTGTAAAGTAGAGAATGACGAATTCAATAGATGAACGATCGGGAAGACCAATCCCACCGAAGGCCCGTTTACGCCAAGCATCATCGCACCGCTGCCGGAACATACCGCCCGCCTTGCTGAAACCCGTCGACTCGACTACTCTGATAAATATTTACCGATAAACCAGTCGATATGCTGATCGACAAAATCTAGTCGACAAACTAGTCGAAAGTGTCGATCGACTCTGTCGACTCAGTCAAGACGCGCCTTTAGGGTGTTCGCAGAGTGAAAACTGCCGCTAACTAGACTCGGGTCAGATCCCGCGGTGGACTTCGAGTGATAGTGGTGTTCGCGGAGCGAATACTGCCACTATCAATGCTCGTGTTAGTGTGCCGATGGACTTTGAGGGTACTAGTGCTATTCGCGGAGGGAATACTTCTACTAGCGATGCTCAAGTAAAGCCGCGTACTCACCAAAAAAGCATTCGCGAACTCTGATCGCTAACGTTCGCAAACGTTTGCAAATGTTCGCGAGCATTCGTCGCTGTTCCGTCGGTTTGACTATTTTCGGTTGGCATTTAGCAAAAGAGTGTCCCATATTAAATAATGGTGCCTTTAAAACTCCGAAGGATAGTGGTGTTCGCGGAGCGAATACATCCACTATCGAGACTCAGATGAGTCTGCCGCTAGCTGCTCGTCGGCTGGGTTACAGTGGTCCCTCTATTACTCGCGCGTCTCGGGGCTGTAAACTCGCAGAATTCTGAGTTAGAGAAGCTTCGCTTCAGCCCCCACTCACCTCAATGGAGGCGTGGCAAAAGAAAGAGACAGCGCGGTTTCTACCATTCTACTGTACCGGCTTCTCCTCTCTATATTTTCATGCGCACCTCTGTGCGCACTTCATGCTATGGCAGCAGTCATGGCGTCACGGGAGGAGTGGGGGCAATTACTTCCCCTCTCGCGCGAGTAATGGAGGGCGCGAATAAAGGTAGCCACAGACGTACAGTTATTCCTCAAGGCAAAACTGTGCAGTCGAGGCCTTGAGGATTTCCTTTAATGGCGGATGGCCCACACACGGACTGAGGCACACGTCAGTTCGTGACTCGGAATCTGTCGAATGGCGACATGACCTCTGGCGGTGAAAAAACAAACTAGTTTTAGATAGCAGTTTTGGAGGTTACCTACGCATTGGAAGGACACCAGTAGAAATGTATTTATATTTATATGTGTATCGTGTGATACGTAATAAGAAAGTATTCAAAACTACGCGCTAAAATCACGCCATAAGAAAACATATTCGCTCTAGTGGCAAAAGTTGGAGTTAAAAGCGCCAGTACTGGAGGTTCTACCACACACGCCGAGTTTGGCCTGTTCAGTCAGGTCTGCGCAGTTATTCTCAATGGTTTTTCGAACAGGATTTTGTGGACTGTACAGTCCACCGGCGGCCTCAAGGTCTTCAACACACACGTTGAGGAAAATCTCAAGGCTTAGACTGCGCAGTCCAAACCTTAAGGAATAACTGTACGTCTGTGGCTACCTTAATAGAGGGACCACTGTAAATTGTCCTCGGCGTCCCAGCGGCTAGCCAATCACAGGCCTGATGACCGGTGACTCACCGTGCGATTCGCCTGCTCTTCTGTGGGCCCACGGTATCGTACCCCCTCCACAGGAGCGTTAGATGTTTGAGGACGATCGTCAGAGAAATGACTTCTTAGAAACCGTAGTTGAGTTTTTTTTTAAAAATACTTGTGAACTCATTTTAATAAGAGAAAAAAAATCAAACAATTTCACCCTACAGTTTTCTCGTAATTAATTTTTGAAACTTACGAGATTAGCATTGAGTCTTATGGGGAGCATACTTCAAATGCACAGAACTTGCGATTTTCAACCGAAAAAATTTTGAAAACTATGAAATAAGTTTCAAGACCACACGAACTTGTTTTTACTAAATTATAAAGAATTTTCACTCTACAGTTTTTTTAAAATAAAGGAAAAACTGTCGAAAAATTCAAAAGTTTCATGTACTCGTCCATCATATGCAAAAACGTGGCAACATCTCACTACGTGACGTCACAAGCTATTGGCGCGAAGCGTGCTCTTTCTCACTAACCAGTTTTTCTTTCCATCGGAAAGTTTGAGCACGTGAAAAATTATACATATCTTGGCAGTTCTTTTACGTCTGTTTATGTACTCGCCAACTTGAGATTGAGGTTATAAATAGACGTCATGAACCGCTTCAACGCGTTGTCCGGCGATAAGAATTCTGTTTAACCTACCGATTTGCTACCGACTTACACATACACTTCCTCACTAACTAGTGTAGGCAAATAAGACAAAAATTTAGCCGAACCCGGACATTTGAAATAACAAGCTAAAAATTGGTAAAAATGTTACGGATAATGTCTTAATTGAAATCCCAAAATTCCCAAAAAATCTATCTTGGGGAAAATCCGCTATCTGGGAAAAACTGGCCCCATATTGGAATATTCGAATTTTAAGCATAGCGACTCAACCGAGCGTCCAATTTTATTTATTTATATTCCAAATTGTTTATAATCTCTATTATATTTGACAACATTAATAGGTTTGGAGATAATAGTAATTGTAATTGAATATGCTTAAGTTAAAATTTAATTTCAGGACAAAAAACAAGACGCGAAGATGAGAAAGTGAAAATTACCCGCGCTAAGCGGCATGCATTGTGGGGGGATAAACTCACATGTAATTATCCCGGCTGTCGCTCGGTGAGTCGACGACAGTTTGCTTACGTCGTTTGCGGTTGTATGTTGTCCGAGGAGCGCGAAGTGCCGTTGCTGTATATCGTAAAAAAATAGTTGTGTTCTGTCAGCGTAAAGAACCGATAGCGCGGCGCCGTGCCGCTGTGTGTTATTTATGTCTCCTGCTGTATAAAATACATATTCAAAGTGGTGGATTCAGGATTGAAAACTGCATTTAGTGCGGGGATTTATCAATTTTGTGTGAAAATTATTATTTTTTTATTATGGAATCCACGTCGCATAGCATCGTGTGCGTTTTGTGCAAAGGTCTTAAAAGTGGTAAGTTTGTTGATGTGAATAGGGGCCTGGACACTTTACGCTGGATGAGTAAGGAAAGAAACGATGACATTGCAGTGTTACTTGAGGGGGAAACAAGTGTGAAAGTGCATGAGAGTTGTAGGAAGGCTTACACGCGTCGCGTACCTATACACACTGACGGTGAAGGTGCACAGCAACCGAAACGAAGCAGTCGCCCGAGCTGCGCGAGTGACGTGTTTGATTTAAAAAAAATGCATGTTTTGTGGGCAGAACATTGACGTTTGCGAGAAGGAAAAGCATCCAGACCGCCAAGTACCATTTAGAATCGTCTGTGATGTATACATGATACATACTATACGTGCAAAGCTGCAGACCGAGCGATTCATGGAGCGAAGAAGTTTCTCGAAGACTATGCACCGAGAACGATCTAGTAGCTACTGAGGCTCGATACCACCGTGACTGCTACGTGACGTTTTGCCGGATAGGCTCGCGTCGACCTACCTACCAACCAAAAGCATTTTCAAAGGCGTCTTCAGGTAAATCGTCATGTCGTGGTGGACGCGTTGAAGACCAGGGCAAGCTAAAAGGGTTTCAAAAGCTTTGTGATTACCTTGAGAGCAATGAAGAGCGCCAGCACACGTTCCGGGAACTTATGGAGTTTATGACAAACACCTGCCTTAAAGAGGAACCGTATAGTGAAAAGCATCTGAAGAGAAAACTGCAGAATTTTTACGGGGAAAGGATCATTATTACCGAGCAAATTGGAAAGGGTAGCGTCGCCTGCTTCACAGGAAAAGCTCATCAAGTTATCAATGAAGCGTGGTATAGAGAGAGGAAGAACGATGAAACAGAAGAAAAAATAAGAATTGTGGAAACCGCGGCGAGAATCTTCCGTCAAGAAATACGGTCCCAAGTTTATGACTGTTCCACCTATCCAATAGCAGAACAAATATCCTCTGGAAATGAGGATTTGATCCCGACTGCTCTACAATGTTTTCTACAAACTGTTCTTCAAACTCGGAAATCATTCGATGAAGATACCGTTACAAAAAGAAAAGCCAGAACAATCGCACATTCGATAGTTGCTGCTGCCCGACCACGTTCGTTCGTTTCTCCTTTACAACTTGGAGTAGGAGTCACCCTTCATCGACGATATGGCTCGAGGCTGTTACTTGATATGCTTTCCAGACTTGGCGTATGTGCGTCGTACTCGGAAACGATTCGTTTAGAGGATGCAGTTGCACAGAACGCTGAGCCATCAGTGGACAAAGGTGCATTTGTACAGTTTATATTCGACAATGCTGATCACAACGTGAGGACTTTAGATGGTCATGGCACCTTTCACGCCATGGGAGGGATAAGGTGCATAACGCTTTCAAAAGCCATTAAAGCAAGCGATCCGATTTCAAGAACTAACCAATCACTTCCGACAGCAGAGTTGAGGTCTCTAGGTACAATCGAGTTGGTACCTTATGAAAAACCCAGAATCGGTACAGCACTCATCGTTGTGGAAGACTTTAGCGCTGCTCTTCCAGAACCTGCTTCAGCTAAGGAAGCCAACCTCATTGATATGCTGTGGATGTGGGGATACCATCTCCAAGAAACTCTAGGGCCTGGCTGGAATGGATTGATGGACGCAGTAACTTCTAAAGAAGAGTTCAAGACCGCTAAAGTTCTTCCGTTGCCGTTCGTCAACTTTTCGCCTTCCAATTCTACTACGATTTACACCTGTCTTCTATTCAGATCATGCATTACCCATCGTTGAAGATTTTCGCCAGTCAATGAACAGTCAGTCGAGTTCCATTGATACCACGAAACAAGCTATCTAACTTTTGTCCTTAATAACGTAGTTTTATTTCTGCCTTATGACTGTATTTGACGCCTTGTGTTTTCATTTATAGCATTTAAATAAATATTATTCTTTCTCGAGCACCAAAATTGTTCTATATTTAGTAATTTTAGTATTTTGCAAGATACCGTAGCCTAAATGAAGTAATTTGGCGCAAAAACGAATATAATCTGATGACCGGTTCAGTTGCTACGCTTAAAACTCGATAACGGTGATTTTTTCAAAATGGCGGATTTTCCCCAAAATGAATTTTTTGGGAATTTTGGGATATCAATCAGAACACTATACTCAACATTTTCACCAATATTTACCTTGTTATTATAAATGTCCGGGTCAATGTCTAATTATCCTGCACTAAACCAGTTTTCCTTTCCATCGAAAGTTTGAGCACGTGAAAAATTATACATGTCTTGGCAGTTCTTTTACGTCTGTTTATATACTCGCCAACTTGAGATTGAGGTTATAAACAGACGTCATGAACCGTTTCAACGCGTTGTCCGTCGATAAGAATTCTGTTTAACCTACCGATTTGCTACCAACTTACAAATGATGAAATGCTATGTTGCCACGTTTTGCACACATTTTACATATTTAAAATAAATTAAGTTTGAAGTTGTAAAATTGTTTTCGAATATTTATCTTATTTTTTAGGTTGAAGGTAACAAAAAGAAAAAAGAATTCAGCCCCTATACTTATTATTGCAGTTTTTATAAAACTTGAAAGTTTACTATTTAAAATTGGCAACACACGGTTTCTTTGTTCTTTTTCTCCTTCTACCTCACCCCGGAGAGCACTGACGATCCTCCTTAACGCACAGCGTTAAACGCTCCGACATCGCATAAGAAGTTTCACTTCAAAAAATTAAAAGCAACTGAGTAATTTTATTTTTAGCAACATCATGACATTGACCAGTATTCCCCCACTTTACGCGTAATAGCGGTAACTAAATGTTCAATGTTTTCTAACTGACAATATTCTATAGACATTTTTTTTATATAATAATAACATCATTGCAAAAATAAAGGGTATAGAACAAATAGGGTAAGGAAAAATAGAACTATTTTTACGAATTTTTTTAGAGCTATTGTTGAAGTAGATATATTTTAATGTTTCGTATGTTACAAAGCATCATTCGAACATTTTGTAATTTTTGTATAGAAAAATATTGAGAAATAAGCCGGTGACGAAGCATTTTCAAGGACGCCTTTTAGAAAAGATGATTTGCGGTGGACACTATATTTCAGCGTAGAATTATCTCAAATCAAAAAATCAAAGTAATTTAGTTAAAACAAATGTTTTTCTAGACCCCAACGTTTTTAAAATTTTTTTTTCCATTTTTAAATGTTTGGTGGTTGTTTGAAGTCAAAATTGCGATTTTTCACGAAAAAATCCGCCATTTTGTTGCTGTAAAACCCCCTTAATATAACAAAAAAAAAAAGGTTGGGGTCTGGTATTTTATACGTAGAAAGTGTGGACAAAATTTGAAAAGAATCGGTGCAGTATTTTTTAAATGACGATGTCCACGGGCTTATAAAACTTGGTTTTGAGACAAAGGTGTTTAAAGCGCCGAGTTCTTGCCGCTCCGCAGTATTAGAGGAGGGGAGCCTTAAAGGTCTATGACTGAGAGTTTTGCTCCGATTGACTTGAAATTTTGACACAACATTCTATAAATGGTTTACTATAAGAAAAGGCAATACAAACATTGATTTTTGGAAGGTGCCCCTCCCCCCCCCCCTCCCAATTAAACCTGTTGTCTTTTTTGTAAACTCCATGGCCATAAACATATCAACCATCGGCAGATTGTTCGAAGAGGCCTTCTCAAATCCCTCAGATGTCATGTTTTCTAGTTTGAATGCACAAGACAATCACAAAACCATTTTATTCGCACGTGAACCGCTTACTGTGTGTTGTCGGAGTACACAAACCGCTGTCGATATGGATAGTGACGTCACAACCAATAAGGTCGCGTTCTAGGTGGCCCTTCAAATGCCGCTGTTTTTGGGAGATTAACAAGTCCACATATTTAATAATCTTCGCCTTTTCCATTTTTTTTATTGGGAGGCGTTTTAGATGTCTGATGAGAATCTACTGACATGTAAAACATAACTGTAGAAAATTATGGAAAATACCCAATTGCTGCGACTGAGTCTTGTCATACTCATAGATGACTTCATCGAATGTTCCTTCCCGTGATTTATGTATTCCAACTACACAGGCAGATATCAAAGGAAAATGATTTCTTTTTGCGGCAATGGTTTTATTATTGTTCAAGTAAATAGTAGATGTTCTGCGTGCAATTAGTACTGCTGTTCGATTAATATTATGTTGTTGTATGTAAGCACTAATTTTTCTTCTTGTTTTCCCTCCAATTTTCGGTGAGTTCGCAAACTCTAGCCATACGCGTGTCACTTCACCATCTTCATTGTGTTCTACATATATGCGTCAGTTTACCCATTGCACCTTTAGCCAATACGTCTGACACATCCGTGTTAGTTGTCAGCATATATGATTTATTTAAAACTAATATAATTTCATACGGTAGACTTCCAGTGTCAATGACTGACATTTTATGCAACTTTTGTCGAACAAGTGCTTCCTGTTTTGCACTGTAACAACCAACGAAAACTTCTTTTGCTATTGAAATTATTTTATTTTCAGCTGCATTCAAAACGGCTTGGTTATATGCATTCACTGAGTTATTAGACAGGAACAGTTGTATTGCATGTGGGCAAAGTCTATTAGCTTCTTTCTTTGTAAAAAATCGCGCTTCTATTAATTCTATCTCGTGCTCTTCTAATGGAGAACCATTCCCAATCTTCGTTAGTAACGTTGAAAATTGTCGATTCGATTGTCTCATCACTTCATCTAATTCTATAAATTTGAGTCCATGTCATAAAGTGGGGCCTTAGGGTGGGCCAAAAAAAAACTTTTTTTTTTAATTACTATGAAAACATTGTTGAGGATGACGAGAAAGAAATTCTGCTGAAGTTTCAGCTCTTAATATTAATATTAACAACTGCCCCATCGCAATTTTCTTTTTCCCATTTAAATAACATGGGACATTTTTTTTTAACTTTCGATTTTTATAACTTGTTAACGGATCAGCGTATTCAAATGATCAAAACGTACTCTCGTAGGAAATCGGACGACCTACAAAAAAGGTATCTTATGATTTTTTGATACGTCTACTGGTTGGGAAGTTATTCGAGGTCAAAGTTGTACTGGTGGTCAATTTCACGGTTTTTTTCATTTTTTACACGAATTAATTGTTCAAAAATAAACTAAATCTTTCTGTTCTTGGAACACATGCTATGTCTTTTCATGAAACATTGAAGTTTTCTCGAAATTCCCAGTTAATTGATAAAAATTATGTTTTTAATCTACAACAGTTCACAAAATCTGTTTTTTAATCGATTCGTATCGATCATATCATTATAAGAATGAACAATTTTCACTGTATATAATCATGTACTCATGTAAAATCAAGATTTTGTTATTCTGAAAAAGTTTTAAATTTATCTTTTTCATGAAAAGTAAATCAATGAAAAAAAATTACCTTTTTAAATCGCATAAAAATTAAAATTTAATTAATCTGATTTTTTAATTTTTGACTAACAAATGTTGCGTCCATGAAAAATCATCAAGAGGATTATTATTCATTTCTAAAAATGGCTTGCAGAAAACAGAATTGTAATGAATTCTGATAATAATTACTCTGGGGAAATTATTGAACTTTGAATATTTGGAAATAATTAAAGAAAAATCGTAAACAACTGAAATAAAAAGAGGTTAAAAAATTATTTCGTGTCACAAATGAAAAAAAAAACCGTGAAATTGACCACCAGTTCAACTTTGACCTCGAATAACTTCCGAACTGATAAATTTATCAAAAATTCATAAGACCTTTTTTGTAGGTCGTCCGATTTCCTACAAGAATACGTTTTGATCATTCGAATGCGCTAATCCGTTAACAAGTTATAAAAATTGAAAGTTCAAAAAAAAAATGTTCCCATGTTATTTAAACGGGAAAAAGAAAATGGCGATGAGGCAGTTGTTAATACTAATATTAAGAGCTGAAACTTCAGCAGAATTTCTTTTTCATCATCCTCAACAATGTTTTCATAATAATTAAAAAAAAAGTCTTTTCTTTTGTCCCACCCTAGTGGGGCCTACTATTCGTTGCTTAATCTGTTTGTAAATTGGTGTTGCTCTGACTGGTGGTAATTGTCACAGATCACCAACCAAAATTATATCAAGTCTCTCAAAGTTGGTATCAAAGTTGCCATTTATCTGTTTCAACCGTGCGTCAATGTGAGATAATAATTCTGCACTGACCGTACAGATCTAACTTGAACGTATTTGAAGAGAGCTCGATATTGCTGTACTACTTCAATGGACAATGGAAGTATCTTAGAGAGAGTAATTTTTAAAGCTATGTGAATCATTGTACCATCAATGCCCACTGCAGCCTTGCCTGTTGATGCACATGTAATATAAACATTACAATAACCGTCAGTAGTTGTGTAACGATTATAAATTTCCATAATGAGACGAATAACGAATGTTTTTCCACAACCAGCTGGACCCGTTAAAAATATTTGAAATGGTGTGCGATTTATTGAAAGAAGATTATGAATCACATGCATCAAGAGTCCCCTCATTAGCCATTCTCATGAGATCGTGAAATTGTTCGTTTGGCATCAAATGCTTACGCTTCTTCGCAATCGCACCAAGTTTATGTAGTGTTGCTAGCCGGAGATCACGATTGACTTCTGAATTTTCATAATTGTACAATTACTGCAATGGATTAGGCTCTGTTTATCTACCGACTTTCAATTGTTTTCTGGATGTCCAAATCTGACTCAAATTCTTTCCGTCGTTGTAGAATCAGTTCTTCATTTCTATCATACAATCCAACAAATTTCATGCCCGCTACAATTTCAGTTTCTTCATTTCGAAATGATAAATGTAAAGTGACCATTTCTCGTTTATATTCATTCCGATCCTTGGCCATGTCGTAGTTTCTATAGCGTATTACACGTGGATTTTCCGCTCTGTGCATCTATCACCAAATAGCGTATAATTCGCGACAAAATGAGCCAAAGTGACTTCTTCAAGATTCCCTGGTATCAACTGGTATCTATCAAACCAGTTTTCCTTCCAGATATCCGTTTAGTCATCAGCTAATTCCATTTTCGCCATTTCCTCGTGAGTTTTACGAATCCTTTGTCGTTCAACGGGCCATACTATTGGAATATACATATGCTATTACTGTTGAACTCTTCGACATTTTCACGAAGTCAATACCCAGGTAGCAAGCTGACGTAAACTTGACGTCACTTTTAGGGCATATTTCGTCGGCGACGTCATTCTACCAAAAAACGACGTTTTAACGTCGTCATTCAAGAAATGTCTTTAAGACGACTTAAATATGACGTTAAAAAGACGTTATTTTTACGTCGTTATAAAATTTTATAATAACTACCTATTATACAATATACATTGAATATTTTTATATTTTTTTATAATGTATAATATAAAAATATTTGTATAGTGTGGTCTACTTTAATTCTCGATTCTTATATCTCTGTACCATTTTACCAGTACGTTTTTTTTTGTAATAAATAAAAGTAAGATTTTTTATATTGCGGTCGTTTCTATAAACATTCATATAATTATTTATTTATTAATATCAATTTGCGTCTATGCAAAAATATTTATCAAAAGATGCAATCATAAATTTAGAAAAATGTTGAGATAAGAATAATACAATTATAAAATCTTATTTATTTAAGCTCTTTCTTATTGACTGGAAAAGCAACATACATTTATTCATCAAACTTCATATGAACACCAATAGTAATGCTTAATACCACAGGAGCGTGCAGCAGATGAGGACTCGAAAAAACCGACCGATCGACGAAGTTAAGCAGCAAAAAGTGCGGACAGTAGTTGGATGGGTGACCGCACACGATGAAAGATATACGTCAGCCCTAACCTTTCAGAACCGTCATTTTTTACACAATCACGTTATATTTTTCGTTATCTGCCGTCAGAAATGACCTTCAAAAACCGTCATTTCGACGTTAGTGTGCTACCTGGAAAATCGCTAAAATTAAACGTCATATTTCACGTCATAAAGAACGTTAGAAAGACGTCATTAAATGACGTCAGTGGAATGTGACTTTCGAACGTACTTTTAACGTCATTTATACGTCTTTTACTGACGTCGTCTATGACCAGATCTGACCAAAAAACGACGTTAATTTCACGTTAGTTTGCTACCTGGGTACAAGGCTGCTTCTTGACTGGTGATTTCTACCGTGTTTAGCATGTCTACACTCATTTTTCTCGTATTTTCAACAATATCAATTTCTGGATGTTCAAGGTTTTCAAGGTTATATCAAGGTCAAATTAATTTTTTTTCACGTTCAAATGTGTCCCTGACCATTTTTTTCATGTTACTTTTATTGTCAGCGGAGGTCAAATTTAGGTCAAGTATAGTTCGACTTTTTGAACACCCTGTATAAGATTTACTAACTCAGAAACCTTCGCGGATATGCGTCCAACTGTTCCCCAAATTTTCATCGCAATCGGATGAACGGTTTAGGAAGGCATAATAATCATCCGTACCGGTACTTTTTGAACACCCTGTATAAGATTTACTAACTCAGAAACCTTCGCGGGCATGCGTCCAACCATTTCCCAAAGTTTCATCGCAATCGGATGAACGGTTTAGGAAGGCAAATAATCATCGGTACCTGTACTTTTTGAACACCCTGTATAAGATTTACTAACTCAGAAACCTTCGCGGATATGCGTCCAACTGTTCCCCAAATTTTCATCGCAATCGGATGAACGGTTTAGGAAGGCATAATAATCATCCGTACCGGTACTTTTTGAACACCCTGTATAAGATTTACTAACTCAAAAACCTTCGTGGGCATGCGTCCAACCATTCCCCAACTTTTCATCGCAATCGGATGAACGGTTTAGGAAGGCATAATAATCATCAGTACCAGTACTTTTTGAACACCTTTTATAAGATTTACTAACTCAGAAACCTTCGCGGACATGCGTCTAACCATTCCCCAACTTTTCATCGCAATGGGATGAACGGTTTAGGAAGGCATAATAATCATCAGTACCGGTACTTTTTGAACACCTTTTATAAGATTTACTAACAATAAGAAACCTTCGCGGGCATGCGTCCAACCATTCCCCAAAGTTTCATCGCAATCGGATGAACGGTTTAGGAAGGCATTTGATATTACCTTAAAGGTCACGGTCAAGGTCAAATCCAATACGACCACTGGGTAGCCAAGGGAAAATCCTTAAAGTTTTGTATTAAACATTTTTCTCTGAAATGTTTTCCCGCTGAGATAATCGGCCGTACCGGGACTTTTTGAACACCCTGTATAAGATTTACTAACTCAGAAACCATCGCAGGCATGCGTCCAACCATTTCCCAAAATTTCATCGCAATCGGATGAACGGTTTAGGAAGGAATACGAGACATACAGATAGACAGACAGACAGACAGACAGACAGACAGACAGACAAACATTCATTTTTATATATATAGAAGATGAACAACATAAGCAGCACAAGAGTATTCTTCAATAATGAATTAAATATCAGTATTCGATTGTAGAACATTAAGAATAAAAGGGTTGAACGCATTGTTCCATATTTCTGCAGGTTGACGCTTTAAGAAAACTCTTGGTCGAGTAATTCCAGCTCGGAGGATGTTCTCGTAATATCGGTCAGAAGTTATTTCATTGTCCTCGTAAAATTGATCTATATCCTGATAATCACGATTTTCTAAGTTGATCCTGATATTGGTGTAATGTTTGGCATTCCTGGCAAAGGCTGGATCTGTTTTCTCCATGGGTGTTAAAATTGTCGTATTCCTACTAGGCATGAACGGTGCTTCAAAGCAACATTTCTGACGTTCATTAGCGGCTACTTTTTTATACCAAGTAAACGTGTGCTTGTGTGTTTGAAGTTTGATATGACCAGAGGCTTCTTTTGTCGAAACAGAGATCAGTTTATCGATTAATGCTTTCCCCGCACGCTGTCTTTCACGAAATGCCCTCACACACTCAGTTGATGTGTTTGGCATTTTTAAATAGTTTTTAAACAGTCCGATTAGAGAATTAATTCTCACACTCTGAATCATAATACACGTGAATAATATAATACACAAGAACAAAACATATTAACACTATTTTAAACGTTTATTCTAATTTTCTTAACACTAAAATATACTCATTAACTTGTAGACTATCAATCGCATTTAAGATATACAAAAAATCGTGAATAAATATTGTCTGTATTAAAATATTGTCCGTATTGAAATAAAAAAAGGTGTGAGTGCCGTTGTACTCACGGAGGATGTGTAAACATCTTACAATTATCTGCGGTCCGAGTTTAATTGGGGAATATGACGTCATAGTTCGACATAAAGAAGTTAAATTTTTTCTATAATAAAATATTTATTATTATTAAATTAGATTTATAACTTACTAGCAGCCCGTCCCGGCTTCGCACGGGTAGATTGTGGATTGATTTTGTCCGTCCACCGTTGTTTAAATACATTTTTAATACAAAACTTTTAGTATTTTTCCCGGGCTACGCAATGGTCATATTGGATTTGACCTTGACCATGACCTTCAAGGATATATCAAGGTCAAATTAATTTTTTTTCACGTTCAAATGTGTCCTTGACCATTTTTTTCATGTTACCTTTATTGTCAGCGGAGGTCAAATTTAGGTGAAGTATAGTTCGACTTTTTGAACACCCTGTATAAGATTTACTAACTCAAAAACCTTCGCGGATATGCGTCCAACTGTTCCCCAAATTTTCATCGCAATCGGATGAACGGTTTAGGAAGGCATAATAATCATCCGTACCGGTACTTTTTGAACACCCTGTATAAGATTTACTAACTCAGAAACCTTCGCGGGCATGCGTCCAACCATTTCCCAACTTTTCATCGCAATCGGATGAACGGTTTAGGAAGGCATAATAATCATGAGTACCAGTACTTTTTGAACACCTTTTATAAGATTTACTAACTCAAAAACCTTCGCGGATATGCGTCCAACTGTTCCCCAAATTTTCATCGCAATCGGATGAACGGTTTAGGAAGGCATAATAATCATCCGTACCGGTACTTTTTGAACACCCTGTATAAGATTTACTAACTCAGAAACCTTCGCGGGCATGCGTCCAACCATTCCCCAAAGTTTCATCGCAATCGGATGAACGGTTTAGGAAGGCATTTGATATTACCTTAAAGGACACGGTCAAGGTCAAATCCAATACGACCACGGGGTAGCCAAGGGAAAATCCTTAAAGTTTTGTATGAAACATTTTTCTCTAAAATGTTTTCCCGTTGAGATAATCCAGCTTGCGCGAATAGTATGCGCAGTAGCGCCACACACACACTGACGCAGTCACATCTACATGTCTTACATCTAACGCTCAATTTTCCAGGAAGGTCGTACCACAGAGCCATAGCATAGATGTTTACACATCAATAATAATGTAAGAATAAACCGAAATTTAATGGTTCTAACCACGCGCTTTGTGGCGTCACGAGAACTGAAACGCTTCGTCCTCGCTTTACTGACGCTTGTCTCTGTGAAAGAGCGCGAAGCATAAGACAGAGCGTGGCTAAAGAGTGTGGCGGGGTCACAATAAATGAAATGCTGTAGTCTTGCTTTACTAAGGCCCAGCGCCTACGGTGCGACTGTTTTGAGACAAAGGTTGCAAACTAGTTTCCTCTACCGTATGTCCCACTCAGCATTGGCCAGTTTGAGAGTTACCTTCGAGCAGGCTTGGTCGGTAATCGACACTTATACCGGTAGAAGTAGAGTCGGTAGTTAGAGTTGGTGTCAATTCGAGATTAGACGCTTCGATCTCCCGAATTGACACCAACTCTAACTACCGACTCTACTTCTACCGGTATAAGTGTCGATTACCGAAACCAAAACTAACCAGTTTACAACCAAAATGAAACTTCGGCGCGCACATGGATTCGATTCATTGTGAATCAGTTTTAATCAGTTATCATTTCTTTTACAAAATTTATTTTATAACATTTATTTTAAAGAAGTTGTGTACATATATTACACTGTTTCAAATGTTTTACCACTATTATCAATAAAAATGGATGACGTTTACTTGCCTGTGGCGCGACAGTCAGTGCAATTATAGTAACAAGTTTAATACTGAAAAAGAAGAAATATTGCAAACGCTCGGCGTAAACGGGCCCTCGGTTGGATCGAATAACTTTGCCCCAATTCGGCCTAGGTACCCGCCAGGTACGCTGACGGTGAACATGGTCGCGTACAACTGATTGCAAACTAGTTTAATTCGAATCGACTCGTGTGCGGGTCAACACTTCTATACGCTGCCGAGGTTAGAAAACAGTTGCAAGCTAAACTGATTTGCAACCATTGTCTCAAAGTAGTCGGACCGTGGGCGCTGGGCCTAACGCTTGTCGAGAAAGAGCGTGGGTAAGGAGTGGGGCGTTCGATATTCCCTTTCTCCTCTGTCCGTCTTCTGAGACTGCTCCCCTCCATTCGTTTCACTTTTCGTGACGCTCGCATTTGTCAAGAGAGCAACTTACTCTACCGAGAGAAAAGAAGTTTCACTTCAAAAACGTCCAGGATGAGGAAAGTTTGAAACTGCAAAGTCAAGCCTTCGTAGAATAAGGGAAACTACTCATTGCACATTATGGACCAGAAAATGTATTTAAGTCTGATCACAAAGTGGATTTAACTTAGAAATACATTCTGGTCGAACTTTGGCTACATCGGGGCAAAAAAAGTTGAAGCTGTGGTACAAACAATATCTTCTACAATCCATAGTTATGCTATACAACCTATCATATCTGCTGATGGAAAATTACTGTCGCCCCTTTATGTAATATTAAAAGAAACTAGTGGGCAATTGAGAGAACGAGTGCAACAAACCGTGTTCAGCACGCCAAATGTATACTTCATAGCTTCCAAATCTGGGAAAATGACAACCCATCTCATGAAAACATGGTTGCAGGAAGTTTACTTCCCTAACTCTTAAGGTAATACTTCTGTTGCCTGTAGTAGTTATAATTAATTTAACTTAACTAGGTAATAATTTGGCCTGATTATTACCTAGTTAAGTTAAATTAATATTTACTTCCCTAACACTGGACCTACAAGCATCTTACTGCTGGATTCTTGGAGTGGATAATGTGAGCGAAGTATTCGAGAAGCTGTACCAGAAGACAAGGAAGTAACATTAATGACGATTCCAAAAGGCACCACCGGACTGATTCAACCACTAGACGTATTCGGATTTCGAATGTGGAAGAATTTTGTGAGGTTTTCAGATGTCGTCACTCTTTTTAATTACAACATTAATCTTCACTTGAGAGATAATATTCTAAAACTTCAATCTCTTACTCATAATCAATTTTCTTTGCCACGATTTACTAACTTCATGTAGACACGAGACCTCCTGAATTTGAACATCCTGTAGAATTTTGTTATGCACAAGACTCGGAACCATGATGCCACATACATGGCGATATTGCCGTTATTACATGTGCTTGGTGTAACAAATAACTTTCAATGAAAAAATTTTTCACGGAATACCATTATTGCTACAATTATGAGCCATAATAAGTTTAAATTTATTAAATGAAAGAAAAGTGGCACTTAAGTACGACAGATAGAAGTAATAACTCTCGACCTATACTGTCAACTACCATTGGTAGTGTGCTCAAATGTAGAAGTTAGAAATTTGGAAAACTGTAGAAGAGAAACATATTTTATTATACATGACTAAATTTGTAGTAAAATTGTCTACATTTTTGTATGTATGACTAAATCGATATTTCGAAAAATTGAATTAAAGACAATTTTTTTCCTCCAAATATGCCTTTCCCCAAGATCTGCTTATGGCATTTTATTGTAATAAAAAAAACCAAATAATTCATGTTTAAACTTTTCATTTATCTCGTTTCGTTTTGGAGATAACTCAAGGGGGTCAAATTTTGAGGGTCCGTTTGACCCCCTTAAACCAAAATTAGGCAGCTATAAAAAAGGGGTCACTTATTTTTCAATAAACTTCAGATTTACGAGTTTCATCAAGATCGGAGGCAATAGCCTCGAGGGGTTTCCTTGTTAGAATATTTGAGGGATATAGATGCAAAAGCCGCCAAGTCACATTTTTGTGAAATCCGAGTCAGACACGGGAATTTGTTCCTTATAAATACGTGCAGTTGCAAGCGTATTTTCTACCTTATATTATTAACGGTTTAAGGTGGAATCTGCACCTAAATTATGTTCGACCTTATGCACGTACTTTTAAAGAACAAACTCCCGTATCCAACTCAGACTTCACAAAAATGTGACTATGTGACTTGGCGGCTTTTGCATCTATACCCCTCATTTCAAGCTTTATCGCTATCTCAGAGACTTTCCATAGATCATAAAAGTTACACAAAAAAAGTGGGGTATACTTTTGATGCAATATATGTTATCCGTAGTAATTTTGCCTTCTGATCGCGAATCCGGTATCAACATTTGGCCAACACGTCACATTTTTTTAATCTCAAAAAACCAGCCAGAGATCATGATTTTAAAAAAGTTAATGGACTTAAACCATATTCGGTATAGGGTTTTTTTTGGGACGTTGATCACGAATCTGAAGTCGGATTTCAAAAATTTAAGATGGATCCAATATGATAGACGAGATTTTCGAAAATCGACAGATTCATGCCGAATTTGTTAAAAAGGGGGTTTTTTGGGTCGCTGATTACGAATCTGAAGTCGGATTTCAAAAATTCAAGATGGCGGATCCAACATAGCGTACGAGATTTTCGAAAATGTTGAACTTTTGCAAATATAACTTCATATAGGGTAAAACGGGGTGAGTTGGCGAATGAAGTTGGCCCCTCGTTTCTATGGAAAGTAATGGAAACAAGGACCATATTCATTCGCCAACTCACCCCGTTTTACCCTAAGTAATCAGTGATTCAAAAGATTCTCCTATACCAAATTTGGCATGAATCCGTCGATTTTCGAAAATATCATCCGCCATATTGGATCCACCATCTTGAATTTTTTATATCTAACTTCAGATTCGTGATCAGCGACCCAAAAAATCCCCTACACCGAATTTGGTTTAAGTCCATTAACTTTTTGAAACTCATAATCTCTGGCTGGTTTTTTTAGATTAAAAAAATGTGACGTGATAAATTTTGACACCGGATTCGTGAGCAGGAGGCAAAATTACTAGGATAATATATTTTTGAGATTAAAAAAAATATGATGTGATGGTCAAATTTTTGACACCGGGTTTTAGATCAGGAGGCAAAATGACTACAGATAACATATATCGCATCAAAAGTATACCCCACTTTTTTTTGTATGACTGTGTAACTTATTCTCCTTCAAATTATTTGCAGTAATTTGCAGTTAAAAAAATCATCTAAATTGAAGGAAATCAATCAAGCTCTCTTTAATCATTACTGTACACAAAAGTATTCAATTACATATTGTTATCAATTACATAATATATTTCGATGATTTTTTAAATGCGTTGTAAACAGCAATGTGTATATATTTTGTAAGGTATAATAACTATTAGATTATTTTCAATTAAGATGGTATGATGAAACGTCCCCTGCAAATGGCGATATTTAAAAGATGTACGAATGTTTTCTTTAGATGTGTTTTACGGAAAATAGCTTATCAGATTCTATATTCTATTGCATTTATACTGTGATGATTTTTATGATAGCTAAACTTTTGCGTATAGAAATTAATGTGAATTTAGTATAATCCCTTTCTCCGAACTATTGCGAGCGCTTAAATTTTCTCATTTACCTCGTATACTGATCATTATCAATTGCGTACCCGCGTATCTTCTAGAATTTTATGAATATTGTACTAATAAAGTAGCCAAACAAGAGCTGGTTTTATGACTTTTATCAGTACAAACTTTCACGATACCGATCTGATTCGATGTATGTATCTGTGAGGTAACCTTTTATAACTCAGTTATTTGAAGGAAGAAGTAACTCTAGTCTTAATAATATTGGTCGAGAACAAATTTATTGAAAGCTTAATACCTATCTATAGTGTATCTATTATGACGAGTGTACAATTGATCTTTGCGAAAGAAAACTATTGAGTAGTCAATAGTTTTCAATATTAACTATTGACAAATCAATAGTTTTCAATGACCAATAATCCTCAAGAGATGCTATTAAAGTTTAAGAGTTGCTTTCAATAGTTCCTAACAGTCAGCTAATAGTTACTATTGAAGTTCAAAAGTTCTCAATAATTCTCAATAGTTATCCAATAATTACTACTGAATACTCCATTGTACCTACTACTGGGTATTCAATAGTAATTACTGAAGTTTAAAAGTTGCCGTCAATAGTTTTCAACGGTTACCCAACAGTAACTATTGAATCTTTAATTTGACTATTGGATATTCTTTACTTATTATTGAAGTTCAATAGTAAATTCTAATTGATCTTAATAATTACTCTCTACTGAAAGATAAATTCTTCACAACATTTGTAGACGTTACTACTGGAAGCTTTTCAATACTTTTCAATTAACCTTAATTGCCGAAATTTAATGGTACCTTTTTATAATATATTTATTGACGATATTAATGTTCATTATTTTGTTGCGATTTATGTGTAAGTGAAGATATCGGGTGTGTTTTCTAAAATCCAAAAGCGGCGTGCGGCATAAAGCGGTCAATATAACGGGCTAATTCATTAGCAGCTTTAGATCACATACGTGTACCAGTCCTGAGTTTTACAAAACTCATAGTGTATATTTATATTTAAATGGTTAGTGTCCATTATATGAAATATAACAAGTTTTAAAAGTTTTATGTAAATCGTAATAAAATATATAAATTTAAAAGGATAATCTTGCTTAAAATTTACTAGGGTAAGTCCGGGGTAGTTCGACCAGTACCTATAGATTCAATACGAAGCATCCATACCTAAATCGTTCATGACCTTACTTTTGGATTGATATTGTTTGCTTTCTTAGCGTAGCCTACCTATCTTTAACTTAGATTTATATATTTTTCAAGCAAATATCATGCCGACATTTTGTAAACGAAAGGGCACAGTTAACAGAGCCACTTAGACGGCAAAAGCACTAAAAAATGCAATGGAAGCGGTAACTTCAGGTACATTGGGAGTAAATCGAGCAGCTGTTGAATATGGCATCCCCCATTTTATAAAATGTTTTTTTGTGTGACAAAACGAAGTTTTGTTACTTTCATTTCATGTTAACCCTCTGTCGGTCTCACCCTAATGATGTGGTCCAACTAACCGAGTTATTAAGGGTTAGTTGGGCCACAGTATCATATTATTATTATTATTTGTTGCAACTGCATTATGATTATGTTTTCATGTAACTTTCTAATAAATACTTGTATAGATTTGTTCTCCTAATGGGATTTTAATATTTATGAAAGCATACATTTATGGAAAAAGATACTACAGTAGGTACCTCAAAAAAAGCGGTCGAACTATCCCGGACTTACCCTAGAAACACATTGATACCGATACATATACATATGTATAGATTTGAATAACGTCTATGGTTCCTAGTTTAGTAAGTTCATAGAAGTTTTATAGTTATAAATGGATTTTAATGTAAAACCTGAATATTTTAACAATAAAAGTCTTGCATGTATGAATAACGTATCTTATTAGATTTATTTGTCTGCCTGGATTATTTCGCATACAGCACTTCCTGATTTGAATACTTTTTAAATGGTTTATTTGATAATATATTTGAATAGTAGAATTATCATAAACAATTAATACTTTTTATTATAAACTCGTATACATGAAAGCCTTAATGTACAAAATCTTATACATTTTATACGTGCATTTACTAACTTTTATAGTGACTTACATTTAATCGGTATCTATAAGCATCATACTAGATAAATCTAATAGATTTCTGTATACAAAATCAAAAATATCATCTGTTTGTAATAACGTTACATACAGGGTGTCCCAGAAAATACACGCCAGCGTAGCGGGTTGCATATCGGTAGACGCACCCGATCCAAGATGGTTCTCTAAAATTCGGTGGTAATACCAACAGCCCAGACACGAACCGAATAGACGTTCCAGCCCGAAAGACATCGGTCATCTGAATAGTGGTGAATGTGACAGACGCTCCATATAGTTTGATAATCGTTTGGCGTGTATTTTCTGGGACACCCTGTATGTGTGTGTACATTGTTGCAAGGTGATTTATTGTATACGAAAAAGTATTATTTCAATATTTTCTGTGAAAATGAATCATCTACCAACGTATGTTCTTTAACGACAATTTGAGAATTATATACCTTTCTCTATCTAACATTATCGTATTTTCATAGAAAAGTATCTACCATCTTGCATCTGTTAATAGAGTTTTGGATCCATAAAAAGAAAACATACATTCTCTGTCATAATTCCCATATAAAAACGAAAAGGCAAATATCCGATAAGAAATTATTCAATTCGTATCATAAATTTACGATAAAAAACTGTACAGATTATTCGATGGAGAAATCTGTTTTTAAAAATGCATGTAAATCTATTGAAATGTTCAAAAGGCACATATAGAAATCGATCGAAATTTAATATGTTTAAATGAACGTCAATGTGTTTCAATGTGTATTTTGGAACTATTTCAATTGATTTCTGTACATTTCTTTATATATGCAGGGCTATCTGAAATCCCTGCTCAATTTAATAATTTACACGGTTTTCATCCTAAATGTATAATCCAAATTGACAATTCTTCGTCGGATAGCCTTTTTGCTTTCTGTGCGGAAATTGCGATAAAGAAAGTATCGGCACATATCGCGCACTCCTTTCAAGAACGTCATATCTCAAAAAATGTTATTTTTTAGTATATCTTGCAAGGATATACTACTCTTTCAGGGCATTCTGATAACAGGCATAACTAAAAATCGCCGATTTTTGGGATATGACGTTGTTGAAAGAAGTGAGCGCTATCTGCTTTTTCTCAATGCAAAATCGTATTGGTCTCTATCGGAAAAATAGTTCAGCATTTTCTCTGTTTTAATAAAATATATAGAAAGGCCTATTGAAATCTTTAAAATAAACATAAAAACTGGTCGAAGTTCAATATAATTGAAAGAATTTTAATGTGTGTCAATATGCGCCTTAGAGTGTTCAACGGATTTTTGTAGATCTTTTTAAAGAAGAATGTAATAAATAAATTTTTATAGAAATTTATTAGACTTCAATATGTATTTATTCATATCAAATATGAATTACTTAACTCGATATGTATCATACATTGAAACCGATAAATCGTATTTTTGATAGCTTTCAATGAAATATTAGAAACTATCGA
This sequence comes from Xiphydria camelus, assembly GCA_963678675.1. Lineage (NCBI taxonomy): Eukaryota > Metazoa > Arthropoda > Insecta > Hymenoptera > Xiphydriidae > Xiphydria > Xiphydria camelus. Next base: position 18,423,780 of record OY783192.1, on the reverse strand, counting down.
ATAACAATGTTGCGCAACCAATAATTTTTTATAAACATCTATTCGACTTGAATGTGTATTTATCCATATCGAATGGGAATTTTCCTGATTCAGAACGCATGGCCAAACACATTGAAAGCAATACAACATTTCTCTCAATACGAGCATTTCTATGGTAAACTTTAAGCAGGGAAGATAGATGCCTAATAATAATTGTATTCCTAATAACATTTCTAATAGTAGGGGAATATCGTCAGGGTCGGCCTGTCGTCTAGGTCGGCCATTTACGATATTTCAGCTTATAAAACTAGTTTCAACTATCTGGAAGCGTGGTAAAACTTCTATTGATAGCAGCAAACTTTTCGTTGCAACACGGGGTTTGAAGCGTGAAATTAAAACGTGTTGTGCACTCAGTGGCCTGGGAAAGACGAAAAAAGTTTTCCAGTATTAGTGAATACGGTACCAAAACTTGAAGCTAAAACTTGCAATCGTCAAAGTAAGCATATAAGTGTGTCATGTGGTTATCCTTTAGGAATAAACCAAGAGGATAATTCAATTTGATAACCCGTTTGGTTGTGGTGTGATGCGATGTGGTCCTGGTGTTTGTCGTCAAGGTTGGACCATTTGTGTAGCCAGGGTTGGCCACCGTGATTTTTTTCCTTTTCAGGGTAATAATAACACTTCATCATTTTTTCATGCTACGAAACGCTAAAAACGAGGTCGTCCACCCAAAAAAGTGCAGAAAAAGCCCTCTTCGGATGAAGACGAGGACTTTTGCCTCATCTGTTTGGAAGCGATGCCTCATCGCTTGAATAGTAACAATTCCGTTGCATGTATTGAATACAAAAGAGAAGTGCATTTGAAGTGCGCGAAAATGACGATCAGCTACTTCATTTGTCAAAACTGCGATTCAGAATAATTTAGCGCCTATATTTCGTCGATTTTCAGCAGCTGGCCAACCTAGATAGCACTGACCAACCTTGACAGTATTTCTAATTTTTTAAAAATACCCATTACTTTTTAATTTTTCATCCAATCAATTCGTAATACCTCGGAAATTTTTCTTTCTTCCGGACCTTTCTAAGAATGCGCACTAATTATAAGAATTCTGTTTTACATGGAAATTATGGGCAAAAGTCAAAACTATGGCCAACCCTGACGACATTCCCCTACCTATTTCAAATAGTTTTCCCAAAAGTGGTCTAAATATTGTTGGAGGACTCCAATAGCTTGTTAAAATTTTTCTTAATAATATTCTTTTTCGCAAGGGTGTCCTTCCTGTCATATGTAAATACAAGGTGAGTCAAGCCATGTCAAGTCGAACTCGAAATTTCCACTAAATCGCGGATTTCGAAAATAATAACTCTATTACGAAGGGAGTATGGCACTTACGTTACCGTATTAATATTTCGTGAAAATTCCGTTATTTGTTAATGTTATTAACAATCAAACTTTGAAGCGCGATTAAAATGAAAAATCGTTTTCTCTTAAACTACTTTAGACAATTACTTAAAATTTTGCACACTGATAAAGCAATGTTTACACTATCGAATAAATATTTGCTTGAGGTGAAATTGTTTTAAAAAAATGAATTTTGCATTAATTTTTTTAAAACAATTGCAATTTTTCATGCGTTCTTCACGCTATAAAAAAATGGAACTTACATAAATTCATGCGGCAAACGTTGGCCTTTTATAATCTGCAAAGAGAACTTTGTACTTTTTCTCCATTCCGGAGATACGAAATTGTTTGTTACGCGGTGCGCTCGTAGATCGCGCGGCGCGCTCCGCTACTGGCGTCCGCGGCATCTTGATGGCCGCGCAAACTTGAGCAAAAACCGTTTGAACTTGCATGAACATGATTTTCCGAGTTTGGCAAACTTACACAGTTTTCTTGTCAGTTTGCTGATGGTGCTCGTGCGGTATACTTGCGTAAAAACTATTCGGTGTTTCAATATCATTAAGTGAAAATGGTTCGACCGAAGGAATGTTGTAATCCTTTGAAAAAGAAAGGTCATAATTGTGTTCGTCATAAGTTGTTCCTCGCGCGTTACCGCCAAGTGGAATAAAAAATTCGAAGAATACATTGATCGATATATTTGTCAGATATGTCGTAAAGACATGTATAATGATGTTAAAATTGCTTCAAATGTAGAAAATGAAGACCCAAGCACGAAGTGAGTTTACTAATTACACAGGTTTACAAAAAAAAAAGTCCGGACTATTTGACCATGGTATTCCGAGGTATTTTTGCGTCCTGAATCCGATCCCGAGATCATCTGAGCCCCATCACGTCAGAAAAATGAGATTTCAAGGTCATTTAGAGGTTAAAATGACCATTTTTTGGAACTGGATCCGGGACAATTTCTCAAGCGACCTGTTGAGTTGGAGGGTAGCTGTTTAGGTTTTGAATACCTTCCAAACATTGGAATGGAGTCCTAAATCTCGACCGGGACTATCAAAGAACCACCCCAGTGGATCGTTGTATCTCGCGGATTACGATCTCCCTGTCAAGGCATCCAATTCCGGCGATCCGTTCACTGTGACAGTGGACCCAGCACTGACCGTAATGGCCTTAGAACCTTGGAGTCATGCTCTGGGTGCTGCTCAGGGCAGTCCCATTTCCTTATTTATTTATTTCGAAATCTCGTTTTTCTGACGTGATGGGGCTCAGATGACCTCGGGATCGGATTCAGGACGCAAAAATACCTCGGAATACCATGGTCCGGTCAAATAGTCCGGACTTTTTTTTTGTTGTAAACCTGTGTTATTTTTATATTTTATTGTATAATTAATTGCTATACTGTAACACCTTCTTTAATAGTGAACCACGAAGAAACTTCCAAGTAATTATAACTGTTCACTGTTCAAATCCAATATTTACATTCAGTTAAAAATTCAATTCGTTCCCTGGAAGGTATTACAGTATAGCAATTAATTATCGGTATTAACTATCTTGGGTCTTGGGTGCTTGGGTCTTCATTTTCTACATTTGAAGCAATTTTAACATCATTATACATGTCCTTACGACATATTTGACAAATATATCGATCAATGTATTCTTCGAATTTTTTATTCCACTTGGCAGTAACGCGCGAGGAACAACTTATGACGAACACAATTATGACCTTTCCTTTTCAAAGGATTACAACATTCCTTCGGTCGAACCATTTTCACTTAATGATATTGAAACACCGAATAGTTTTTAAGCAAGTATACCGCACGAGCACCATCAGCAAACTGACAAGAAAACTGTCTATGTTTGCCAAACTCGGAAAATCATGTTCATGCAAGTTCAAACGGTTTTTGCTCAAGTTTGCGCGGCCATCAAGTTGTCGCGGACGCCAGTAGCGGAGCGCGCCGCGCGATCTACGAGCGCACCGCGTAACAAACAATTTCGTATCTCCGGAATGGAGAAAAAGTACAAAGTTCTCTTTGCAGATTATAAAAGGCCAACGTTTGCCGCATGAATTGATGTAAGTTTCATTTTTTTATAGCGTGAAGACCGCAAGAAAAATTGCAATTGTTTTTAAAAAATTAATGCAAAATACATTTTTTAAAACAATTTCACCTCAAGCAAATATTTATTCGATAGTGTAAACATTGCTTTATCAGTGTGCAAAATTTCAAGTAATTATCTAAAGTAGTTTAAGAGAAAACGATTTTTCATTTTAATTGCGCTTCAAAGTTTGATTGTTAATAACATTAACAAATAACAGAATTTTCACGAAATATTAATACGGTAACGTAAGTGCCATATTCCCTTCGCAATAGAGTTATTATTTCCGAAATCCGCGATTTAGTGGAAATTTCGAGTCCGACTTGACATGGCTTGACTCAGGTGTAATGTCCATGAGGACTGAAATAGGAGGAGCCTAATTCTGTTCAGAGTTTATACACCGACCAATGATATGACATCTTACGGTCCCCTCACTTTGACAAAGAGTTAGGCCAAGTGAACGTTGAGACGCAGTTCAGTGAGAGGACGCAGGGCGACTCACTACAGATTTTGTAAGGCCAAGCGAACGTTGAGACGCAGTTCAGTGAGGGGACGCAGGGCGACTCACCATAGATTTTGTAACCCATAGAAATCTATATATATATATATATATATATATATATATATATATATATATATATATATATATATACATGTGGTCACATTTACACTCAGGTTTGCCTGTATAAGCGACCGGCGCAGTCTTCTTTCGCACCACCCAGGGTACGCAGCTCACTTCACCCACGCTGTTCACCTCACTCTGAGTCACCGCCCGTCACACTGCGTCTCAACGTTCGCTTGGCCTTAGCAGCCGAGTGAGTTCCGAGGAACTCATATCAATAACAGTTGACTAACTCTGAACAGAATCAGGCTCCTCCTGCTTCAGCTCTCTTAGCCATTACGCTCTATTGTATGTATAAGAGTCGGTTTTAACTAGTACATAAATATTTGTTGATTTTGTACGTATCGATAAAGAGAGCAGAATATCAAAGAATTTTAATAGGATAGTCTCAGATTGTATCGACGGATGGTCATTTGTATTTCCTTTTTGGATTACATTTTTCTCTTTTTAGAGATATTGGTACTGAAGATGGCATCGAAGAATGATGACAGTTACGAAAATGTAGTTTAAGATCCTATTCATCTAATTCGCTCACACCATTCCTAGTATGGTCATCGCATCTGTTTGAATTTTTATCTTGAAGGTTTATTTTATTCTATATTTCATATAGTCAGATAACGAGGATGGAATTAATATTTCTAGTAGAACGGCCTATATATGGCTCTATTTTTAGTTTCATATGAATTTGTTTCAGGAAAGCATCTAATTTTTTTCCTTTTTCGTATTCTTATAGCAAGAATAGTACTAATGAACTTCCGTCTGATAGCGACGTCGGATGACCTTATGCTCTGTCTCGGGTCCATATTTCTGACCTCTTTTTAAGTCGATTGTCTCAAAATATTGCGTTTCCAATAGTATTTAGAAAATAGAGTATTATTTCAATACTGGACTGATTAAAATTTTATTACAGTATTTTTGGCAAAGAATAATAAGAATTAAGTATTGTAGCGAATGACAAATGCAGTAAGTAAAAGTAGAATGAAATAGTACACTCTTGCATCATCCTATTTATAACAGTAGAATCCTCTTTTATTATTCTTTCTTGAATCCATTGAAACTCCGAATTAATTTTGACCAAATTATTTTTCTTCTCACACGTGAATTATCTAAAGAATATACTTTTTATACATACACTTTTGACTAATTTCACCATATTTATTACCGGATACACCTACTTAAAGGTGCTCCATTCCATTGAAATGAGGCTATTGCGAGGGCAGTATAGGAGTGTAAGGGAGGGTCGAGTGGAAGTAGTGGGGGTACTTAGAAGAAGAGACGATAACCCTAGATGGAAGATTGTCATTTACACCTGGGCTCCCATCAGTGAAGGTAAGTGTCGATTTAACTCGAGACTTCCGTCTTTCGTACTGGCAATTTTCTTCCTTCAAAGAATGTAAAAGGGTGAATTATTTGTCGCAAAATTAATTTCGTAATTAATAATTGAGTGATATTTCAAAATTAAAAATTATATTCGGAGATTCGTAAATTTTTGCTGATTTTTCTTGCGTTGGTACACACTATCCCATTCCAGCGTAAGTAGATATTTAACAATATTCTCACAAATTTTACAGATAATATTTTCGTTGAAATTATGAAACATGCATTACAGTACGAAATAGATAGATACGTCAGAAGATTCCTTAGAATTTGTATGAAATATGACAATGAACATAAAATAATTCCGATTTGACCATAATTGAAGACACAAGTGCATAAAGGGTCTAAGTGACATTTTTGTGAAAAATGATTTTCTAACATTTTTTAGAAGTTTAGCTCTGTACAATTTGTATGCCGAGGTTAAATTAGCAAAATGATTAGTATTAACAAAGTTAATAGTTGATAAAGGATACAAAATTAAAAATTAATCAAAGTATTAACAGTTCAAATCGATTATCTCTTTCAAATGTTACATGGACCCTTTATGCACCTGTGTCTTCAATTGTATCATACACCAGAGCTCTGAAAAT